>SNQJ01S0026797.1:38019-48784 GCA_010110895.2 Picea sitchensis | reverse complement strand
TAATTCAATTCAGAACTTCAGTTCATTCAAGGCAAGTGTGATCAATATAGTTTCCTTTACTACAATTCTAAGTTTCTTTTGGAATTGAGCATATATAGTGCGTGGTTATCTTTGAAATAAACAGACTTCCCTGGGTTGACAATTTATGTAGCACTTGATTGTTTGAATTAATTAAGCAATTATAGTGACCAACAACGGTCTTTGAAGGAGCTTCTTCCAAGGCAATGCTGGTGAATTTAATTCAATCAACTTGCCAACTAGGGGGAATTTCTTCCTCCACTATGTAACCGCCTATGCCATCACTTTGAACCAGAGATTCGTCTTGGGAATTGGGGACAGTACTCATCTTGGGAGGGACAGTCTCAGGAAGAATTTCAAGCGAAGGAATTTCCTCCTCAATCGGGCAGCTTCTAGAGTCAATCATGGGATCAGAGAGGGGGGAGGGGAGTATTGAGACGGTTCCAACCAGATCTAGCCAAACTTGGGAGAGTTGGTGGTCATCAGAGAGAGTTGCGAGGGGGATAGCATGTTACGCCTAGTTAAGGAGTTGTAAAACAACGATCCTCTCTTGGAATTTCCCCTCTCTCTTGGCATGGCGGAGCGGTGAGGGTTGTACAGAGTGACCGACGAAGGGGCAGAGGCCGACCAGAAGTGAAAGAGGTCGAAAAACCCAAGGAACAAGAGAGTCTGAAGAAAAATGAGAATGATGGAGTGCACAAGGGCTCTTACCTTGAAATTGCCCCGCAAAATGACAGAGAGAATTGCCATGAAGGCGGAGGTAACAGCTTCCCGAGGGCTGGTACGTACTCTAGTATGGCGGGCCTGGTTCACGCGGGGGGNTAACTTTCTAAATATTTCCAGTTCGAGTGGTATTCATTCAAACAATGTGGGAGGGGGGCTGGAAGCAAGGGTTAATAATTCCCTTTGTTGTCAGATGCCACCTGTATCTTGCCATAGGCTATCAGTCACCCCATCCGGGAGCGGGTAGTCTTGGAGAGCCAACTCCTTGCAATGAAGTAGCAGTTGCGAGTTCTGGGACTGCCTTGTGTCGATGAAGATGTAATTCTGCATGGAATTTACTCCTTCATTAGCTAGCATATTTGCGACCTTTTTTGCTTCACGTCTAATGTGCGAGGTTATTATAGTGAGAGAGGGCTTAAGAAGTGCTTTCACACTGTTTAGAGGGCCCAGCAGACGCCATCTTGGAGTATTTTTTTTATGGATCCTTTCCATTTATGATCTTCGTTGCAAGATTGATGATTACCTTGGAGTCCCCTTCTATTATGAGGCAAGTGAGATTGTGATCATCGCCAGTTGGATCCCTCTAATTAGACCCTAGATTTATGTTAATTTGTTCATATCATGTCCTAAATACTCTACCATAAGATACTGAATTTGGCCAACACTATCTCGGATAACTGCTCCATATCCTGCCTGACCCGAATTGCCCTTGGAAGCACCATAGAAGTTGACTTTTTGAAAGCCCAGAGGAGGAGGAAACCAGGGGATGTGACTGGTCAAGGAGGCTTTTGAGGGAGACTGCAAGGAAGTGAGAGTAAGTGGTAGGGAAAGATTCCAAGAGTTCATAATAGAGGATTCGAAGAGATTCGTGGGGAGAATTTCTTGGGTCCAAGAATGGGCATGGATGGTTTCCTGAACATGCTTGTGGATAGTGGTCCAGAGGATAGAGGGAGGGGAAGCTTGAGATTGGAAGATCCTTCTATTCCCATTTTTCCACAATTGCCAAACAATGAATAGTGGAAAGAGTTGCCAAGTTATGTTCAGGACAGGGCTTTTGTATGGTCCATTTCTCCAATTTTTTATTGTATTTGTGATACTATTCCTTTCTCTTATGGTTCTTCTCATGCAGTGGGTAGCCTGATACCAGATTAGATCACTTAATAAGCATTGGTTGAGGAGATGATCCATGGTTTCTTCTCGTTGTTGACAAAGATAGTAGATTGAGGGGCTTATGAGGCCTCGTTGCCTGAGGTTATGCCAAGCCAAGATTTTGTTTTAAACCAAAAGCCAAAGAAAGGTGGATATTTTTGGCCATAATTTTGATTTCCATATTATTTCCCATAGGTTCTCTTTCTGGAGGTTGTGGAAGTTTTCCTTCAAATTATAGCCCTTTTTTAGAGTAAAGTTACCATTAGGAGTGTACCCCCAACAGAGAATATATGGATCTTCACTGATGTGAATCTTCCTTTCGTTTGTCATTTCTCACCAATGTTGTAAGTCAATTGTGCCAAGGAGGATTAAGGGAGACATCCAGCCATAGGTATGCCACTTTGAGGGAGTTCAGATCATGGATGTGATCCTGATAAGATATTAGATTATCCTTTGATTCTAGGGGTGGAAGTTGTTGCCAATAATCCTTCCAAAATAGAGTGTTTTGACCATTTTGAATTTCCCAGAATGCATGAGCTTGTATGAGTGGGCGATTCTTCCAGGCTACATTCCAAATGTTGGAGCCTTGAATTCGATCTTGCATCTAAATAAGATGACCTTGAGGGATATTCGGGGCATATTTGCACTTCCAATTTTTTTCCCAGAGTTCTGCTGGACTTTTGAGCCAACACCATTAGATCTTTTCCCCCACAGTGTTATTCAGCATTCCTGGGTCCCGGATGCCCAAAACCCCCAAGGATTTAGGTTTACACACTTTATCCCAACTGACCAGGGCCCATATTTTGTTGGGGTCATGACCATGCCAGAGGAAGTTCCTCTATAGGTTCCTTATTCTTTTTATATCAGATTGCGAAGTAGCGAGGGAAAAGAAGAGGTAGACAGGGATAGCTTGAAGCACAAATTTCAGAAGGATGAGTCTAGCCGGGAGGTTGAGGGATATAAAAGTCTAGTTACTTAGGTGGTTAGAAATTGAGAGGATGAGGGAGTCCCAAGAAATTTTTCGGGTAGCGGAGTCTGAAAGTGGGAGCCCAAGGTACTGGGATAGAAGGGAGAAAATTGGTATATTTAGTAGGCATGAGATATGTTGTTGGATAGCTATGGGAGTGTTGAAGAAAAAAAGCTAAGATTTTTCCAAGTTAAAGGAGGTGTTATCACATAAAATTGTCAAAAAGTCGCAGGACGACCAAGTCCTTTGTTGCACATAAACGTCCAAACGCACCATTGAAAGCAGCCCATTTCGGGCTTAAAATACAAGCAGTGGGCTGGTTTATTTTTCCAATGATGGAGATCCCAGGAGAAATTCAGGTCAACAACTCGTGTGTATTCGGCATGTCAAAGTTGTGCAAGGTCTAACACCAGACAGAAGCATCGGAGTTAAAGATCAGTCGCCATGTGTCCTTCTCCATCGGACGATCATGATTTACTTCGGGAATTCAGGCTTCTGGAGTTTTGGCTTCTCCCCTCTCGCTTTCATCCGGAGTGTTTTCTCCTGAAGTCCACCAATTGTTGTCGCGTGTCCATCCAAATCTAACGATGGTAGTTTGCTTAGGGATTTTTGGGACTTCCCGTCCTGATTTCCTCCAGAGTACTTTCCCCCGAAGTTCTAGATCAGGCGCCACGTGTCCTCCAAAATGGACGGTCAATATTTACGTTGCCAGTTCGGGCTTCGGGAGTTTCAGCTTCCCCGCTCTCGTTTTCCTCCGAAGTAGTTTCTCCCAAAGTCCACAGATCCCTGTCGCATGTCCTCCTCAGATCGATGGTCRTCGTTCACTTCGGAGCTCTAGCTCTACATGCAGACCACCCCCGAGCTCTCAAGTGCCAAAGTAMGTGGAAGTCATCARTTCATASATGTGGCGCTCTCATCATTCATGACACCTGGCATCCATATGGAGTCGACACATATCACCTCTCTTTTCATGACACATCAACATACTGACGGCAATCCACCACGTCAAATCATCCTCCGGAAAGTGTTCTTATTCAGCGCCAAAATTAGCGCCATCTCCAAGCGCGGTTAGAATGATCCTAAAGTTGGTAAGTGGATAAAATTTAGTGGGGGCGCTAAATTGGCAGGGCTACCCAGATCGCAGAACACGACTAGATAAACAACCATGCTTCATTGCGAGGACGCAACTTGCTCGAGCTTTAAAATCCTTGAGCAATCCCGCAATCGAAATTGGGGTATAGTAAAAGAGCTACGTGGCAGAAGATGGTGAATTGCGGGCTCAAAAGCGGTGTGGGTACGAACCGGCTTCGACGACCCCTCATTCACGTGATTATAAAATGACAAATCTGAGAGCAGCATGTGGTCGTCCCCTAGGCATTAAACCTCATTATGATCTCGAGAAAAAAAACAGTTAATGAAAAAGAATTGGTAGTTGAAGCCTCAACTTAGTCCATAAGTAGAAGGCGTGAAAGCTCTGGTCGAGGAGACATAACTGTCAGCCAAAGGTACCACAAGGGATGGTTTCGTCTTGCAGACCCATACTGATATGAGATTGCATCTAACAGGTGGAAACACGCATAGTTTGACAGAAAGATGCATAGACGAAATATTTATATGAGATGGGAAAATTACACTCCTAGCAGTTGTGGACTGATCTGATATAAATAGATCAATTTAGATTTTGTAAGAGAGAGGTGTTTTCAGAGGTTGGAGAGATGAGAGAGTTTTAGGAGTAGGGCTCTGTATTTTTCAGTTTGTAATCTTGAGGGCTTGGATTGTAAATATTATGTTATTGAAGATTCCTTTGAGTTGTTTTTATCAGACTTTCTTCTTAGTTTACATGTTGTTATATTTTTCTTGTCTAGATGTAATCTCTCTGATCTATGGATTCCTGAGGCGGTAGAGGATTTGTTGTCATCTTTCCCATCTTTCATGGTTCATCACTCAGATGCTTGTTGTTTTTCTCCTTGTTTGGATATAATCTCTCTGATCTATGGACTCCTGAGGTGGTAGAGGATATGTTGTCATCATGCCCATATTTCATGGTTCATCAGATATTTTATCTTTTTCTTCTTGTTTGGATGTAGCATCTCTCTAATCTATGGATTCCTGAGGCGGTAGAGGATCTGTTGTCATCTTGCCCATATTTCATGGTTCATCACTCAGACATTTTATGTCTTCTTTATCCTCATCACCACATAAATCCTTTTGTCTGATAGACAGTTTAAATTCCTTCATTATTCACGATACTTACGACTGCATGACCCAATGGTCCCAAATTGATATGCAGCAACCTCTGTTATCTTCTCCTTTCTTTGCATTCTTGTTGATCCACCTACCCAAACCATTTTAATCCATTTTACTTTTTGATGGGTATTGGGCTTATCCTCTTGCAGTCTGAGGGTGACTCTCAGTGCTAACAGGAGGTTCCAGAGGCTTCACTGAAGTCATTGAGAATGGGTTTGAGTTTGTTGGCTTCTTGAGTAGTAGGGGTGTTCAAGAGAATTGTGTCATATACAAATTGGTTGTTAGAGGCCGTAGGTTGAAGCCCATGTAGTTAGAGGCCTTGAAGGGAGACATCAAGGATAGAAGCTTTAATATAGCTACCTAGGCCTTCTGCCACAATGACAAATAGAAAAGGAGAGAGTGGGTCCCCTTGTCTGATGCCTCGGCTGGGAGAGAATGGTTGTGAGGGGACTCCATTGAAAAGAATGGAGAAAAATACTGGGGAGATGAGATTCATTATCCAAGAGATCCATTCATTGCTAAAGCCAAAGGTTATTAGAAGGGATTTCATGTAATTCCATCTTAATCAATCAAATGATTTTGAGAGATCCAGTTTAAGGAGCATACCTAGGGTGCAAGTTCTCTTGAGCGAGTGGATGACTTTGTGGACCAGGATGACGCTGCCCATGATTTGCCTTCCTTCCACATAGTCTGATTGTTCTTTGGAGATGATCAAAAGGAGAACAGGCTTGAGTCTCATAGCAATGACTTTGGAGATGATTTTGTAGATTACATTGCATAGCACTATTGGTCAAAAGTTCTTTAGATTAGTAACCCACTCTTCCTTTGGAATAAGAGTGAGAAAAGTAGCATTTAGAGCCGGGGGGACTTTTCCTGAGGTGCGGGATTCTTCAACTAGTTGCCACACCTCTTCACAAATCATGGGCCAACAATAGTGGAAGAAGTCTGTGGTGTACCCATCCGGTCCCGGAGCTTTTACCTTAGGAATTTCTTAGATTTCCTAATCCACTTATGCTTGTGTTATGGGCCGCATTAGAGCCTCATTATATTCTGAGGTGAATAGGGATGGAAAATGTTGAATGACCTAATTGATCAATGGAGTTCAATCAATGAGAGGCTCTGAAAGTACTTCCTTGTAGAAATTGACCAACTCATTTGTTATTTCCTCATGGGTTAGAATGGTGTTATCTTGTCCATATTCAAGCTTTGTAACGTGATTTATGAAGCGTATGTGGATCGTGGAGTGGTGGAAGAATTTAGTGTTCTTTTCTCACTACTTGAGCCATTGCACACTAGATTTATATATCTAGAGAGTTTCTTCCTGCTTATATCTTTCTTCAAGTTGCCTCTTGAGGGAGTCTTCCTCTTGTTGTTGGGTGTCCTATTATAATGATCTCCTTATGAATGTCTTCTAGTCTCTATTCTAGTGCTTTTTTCTCTTGAAAGATATTGTCAATTCCATTGACGAAGCTGTTGTTTGAAATTTTTTAACCTTTGTTGGAATCTGTACATTTTGGTACCTTGTTGAATCTTCGCCTTGGTCCACCAGGTACGAGATAGCTCCTGGAAATATGGATGAGTTAACCAAAAAATTTCAAACCTAAAGGGTTTAAACTTCAGAGTGGTTATTATGTCTATCCAAAGCTGAACTGGCTAGTGGTTTGACCCTGATTTTGGGAGGATGTTGGCCTCTAACATTGGTCCTTCCAACATTAGGTTTTTTGAGATTAAGAAACGGTACAACCTGTAGGCTATTTGTTGGGGACCAGAGCATTTATTGGACGAAGTAAAGGATATGTTTCATGTTTCAATATCGACCAGGTTGAGACAATCTATGAGTTCCTTGAGTTTGATGTTGTCATGTTCCAGTCGTTTCTTTCCTCCTCTTTTTTCTTCAAGTGTGAGGATGATGTTAATATCTCCTCCAACTATCCATCGTGTGTGGTCAACCAAAGTGCCAAGATAAGATAAGATGTTGAATAATATATATTTCTCTTGGCTGCTCTGAGGGCCATATGCATTAGTAATAATTCCATCTTTGTTAGAACCAAATGTGCGGTATCAGGAAATAAGGGTGTTGATTGTAGAGAGAGCCTGATCAACTATGACTGTGACAGGATTCCAAAGGATGCCTAGACCCCCTGCAGCCCCTTTCGAATCCAAATAAAAATAATTACACTGACACCAAGATCTCTTAAATAGTTCTTCGGCTATTTGTCCTGCACACTTTGTTTCTTGTAGCAAGACAATGTCTGGATCCTCGATTTTTATGCAGTTTTGGAGAATCCGTTGTTTGGATCTCTCGCTCAAACCTCTAATATTCCAGGTGATGATCTTCATCATAAAAAATTGGGTGGGTGGGAGAAGGAGATTTATGAGAGGCGTTGGATCTGCTCCGAGTTGATCATGTAATTTCTTACTTCCTTTATTAGTTGATGTGTGTATTTATGCCCTCGTCTTTTGCTTTCTTTAGGGTTCTTTCTGGGATTTGGGTTTGGGTATGAACTAATACCCAACCTAGAGTTGGCTCTAGTTGTGGAGTCTAGGAAGACCTTGTGGACCTTCTTGAGTTGATCAATCGGTATAGCTTTTAGATCCATCTTATTGAGTGCTTCTTCTAACTTGTCTAGATTGATATCGGCTAGTTCTTGCTCATCCATTAGCATGGCAGTGTCTTCTTCAATCTCTGAGTACCTAGCTAGATTTGGTTGGACTTGGGATTTAGGAATGGTAGCTTGTTTAGGTCCTGGCTTCTAATTTTGATTCTCTTTGCCTTTGTTGATACTAAGATCTGTGGACAGAAGAGGATTCTCAACCTCTTAAGCCTCTGGAAGAAGGTTGAGGGTGTCAAAGGAGTTGGTATTGGATTTCCTATGTCCATTGTTGTGTTTGGGTTTTTTATGTGTTTGATTCTTGTGATTCTGGACCAGAGTAAAACCATCTTTTTGTTTCTCCTTTGTGTCTGGCTTTATTGGAGCATTGAATGGGAAATCCCTGAAGAGGTGCATGTGTTCATGACATTTCCTGTAGCGAAAAGGTATGTGTTGATAGTCAATGGTTTGGGCCCATTCCTTATCCTGATATTCCAAGGTTACTGAGCCTGGTATGGCTTTGGAGATATTCATGTAAACTCATATTTGAGCATAAGATGTGTATCTTCTTTGCTTGGTGGCTTTTGAGGATTTGACATGCATGCCTAGCGTATTGTCGATGCCCATTAGGATTTCCTCTAGCCAGAACTCCTAAGGCAAGGAGTAGAGTTGAATCCAGACAGGGGAAAAAACAAAATCCTCCTTTTCAGGGCAGAAACGGTCTATCCAGAAGCGCGGGTACAAACTTGCCAAGTCGTAGAAATAGGGTTCGTTTTTGAAGATGTGATTCTTGTCTTCCAAGTTGTAGAATATGACCGTGAAGAATCCTTTAGATATTAGTTGAAGCTCATAATCTCCTTTGGAATTCCACGAGGTTTTAATCCAACGACCTAGGTCTTTTTTCGAAGGCCAAAGTCCTAAATATTTTCCAATTAGAGCATGGTCCTTCATAAACTAGGTGTGCTCTCCTACCCTGGTAGATTTTATGACGTATTTTGGTGCTACAAGTGTCTGTGGGATACATTTTCCCGGTACCCAGATGCGAGAATTTTTTTGATTTGACAGTTCTGAATCCATTCTTGTTCCTTTGTCATGGTCGTTCTCTTCATGCAGAAATTGATCTTGGAGGTGGGAGGGGGTTCGAAGGGCGATCGCTTTGCTCAGGAACCTTCTGAATCGTTTGTTGTTACATTTTGAAAAGAGGGGGATTTCACCCCTCCCTCTGTGTTCATTTTGTTGTGTCAAGGATAACGGCAAGACTAGTTACGTCGGACTTGAGCAAGGGAGGTCTGAAAATGTCAAGGCTTCGGTCTACACAGTGCATCAAACCCTAGTTTTTCTTCGTGTGCGCGTGTCTATTTTAACTGATTTTCAATAAGAGGCCATATGTTTTACTCTAACTTTATGTCGATCCTTATTGTATTATTACTATGAAACTCTTTTACAAATATTTATGACATAATGTTAACTCCTTTTCTTTAAAAAAAAAAATCTTAGTAAATAAAACCAATGGAAAGAGAGTATTAGCTTTTAATGTACATTTTGTTAGGTATGGAAGTAATAAAAAAAATTGAGGGGTATTAAGAATAATTTTTCTTACGGTTATTAAGAAATGTTTATAACAAGTTTCTTTTTAAAACTATTCTTTATATGAAGTTTGATATTTATTTTTGCCTCTTATCCTAAACGTTTGACTTTTTGGAGTTTTTACAGGCATCTTTTCGGATCATATTTTCCTGAAATTCAGTCAAAAATTGTTGGAACTCCATATTTGAGTGATTTAGTCTATATAATTCGAGTGCCCTGAGGGGTTTTTCTAGTTGTTGGATCCATTTATGCATTCAAAAATGCAATCTAAACAACAGAAAATGGTGATTTCACCAAGATCTATTTCGTCGGATTCAAGTGAAAAGTTCAAAATTTTGAATGTTTAAACAATGCCTTATATATTATATGTGTTTTTGTTCATTTTAATTTGATAGATAGAATGTCATATCAAACCACATCAACACCAAATGCAATTTGTGGAAAGGAATTAGTATAATGTATAGGATAAGGTTCAATGGTATGCACAACAATGACATGAGGGCTCGTGGGATTGTATTCAATGTCTAAAACTTACTTAATACACTTAAGTCTAAGTTGAATACATCAAGAAATGTTGTGTTTGACAATTTGTTTTTGCCTAGGGAAAATGAAACAAAGTACAAAGAAGGTTAAGTAGACCATATTCTAGTGAAAATATAAACCAAGAAATGAAAAGAAAAATAATTTTTTTAATCATATAAATAAGCAAAAATAAAAATGTAGTTTTAAATGGTTTGTGTGTCCATGGTCCCTAGGTGGAACACATAGGGTGCAAGGAGATTAAGATCAAACTTAAAGCATGAAAGAAAATAAAACTTCAAAATAGCTATTATCACATGTGACAAATATTAAAATAACATTATATTTCAACTTACCATTCACTACAAGTTTAATACATGGAGGTTTGATGATCAATTCATGAATTTGTTTTCCTTCTAATCTCAACTTAGAAATGATGTCAATATCCACACACTCTAATCCACCCACCACAATTGATTAAAATAAATGCATTTAATTAAAATCCATTGTAATTCATAAAAGCACTAGGCAAGACCATGTGACACAATACATAACAAACCCCATCAAAATTTATAATCATTATTAAAATTAATGAAGAACCAAACGTGGATTATAGAGGTCAATTGGTTCTCCAAGGAAGGATTGGAGTTGCAAGAAGGAACATGGGAAATCATTGAGTCCCAATAAGGCCACATGACTTCTCACTTTCATGAACCCTTGTTTTAATTTCCTTTTGGTATCAAAGTTTGTGGAAGATTTAACTGTTGAAAATAATCTGAGCATTGTCTTCTTCTTGGATTGTTTATGGGAGTTTGCATTTTTTTGTATTCTATATCTAGAGGTTAGATGATGACACTATAGATACAACTTGGACCAGAAATATGCTAACAAGCAAGGATACTAAAATGTTTTCTACATGTCTTTGTTTTCTACCAAAGGAAGGACATATCCCTTTTTTGTATAA
>SNQJ01S0026797.1:18593-31309 GCA_010110895.2 Picea sitchensis | reverse complement strand
AGAGGGGGTACCCCCCCTCTGCACTCCCCCGCGTGGAAGAGTGTACATACTTTTGGGGTGTCAATACTTCATGGGGTATAAACACAGCTGAAAGTAAAAGACCTCTAAATCAGGAAGATAATCAGGCTCCACAACCAACATGTCATTTTTGCTAGCGAGCGGAGGGAACTCAAAAAATGTATTCAATGGATTTTTTACTTTTGTGTTACACCACAACCTCATGTGCAAGTTGGGAATATGTTTTACAACATTTATATGCCAACAACGTATGAATCCAGTTTTAAATTTTACTGTCTTCCAGTTTTGAGTTTTACCCAAATGTCTTCCACTACTCGATCCACTATTGAGAGCTAATGATCTGCCTAAATTATGGGAATACAACAAGCTTGTTTGCAAGTATTTACAAACTAGGGGTAGTTCACTTGTGGGTCATTGCATGTAAGATTTGGATCAAATGATTAACGGATCCGTCGTGGCTTGGGTGGTCCACACTAGCTGCTTAAATATTTTGTCTTAATGTTTTTCGACGTAGTAGTGATTACTTCCAAGTTTTGAATTCTTAATTGTGATATTGCATAAAACAAATACCATGTTTGAAGTTGTTATTAGCTCAAATAATGCTTTGTTTCTTCCTCCCTTACCCATTTGATGCATTTTCATTCAAAACTGATCAATTTCTTAAATTGATCAAATACGATTGTCACAATTGAAGCTTGCAATAAGTCTAATCGGTGTTGTCTTCTTCCCTTCGTTGACCATAATCACCACAATGGTGGCATGGAGAGTTATAGAAGGAAACCAGTTCATTCTCATGATCAGTTTGTTTCTTCTATAGTTGCAGGTCCAAATATGTTGATTCACCAAATTTCACACAAAGGTTGTATATGTTTCTTTAGATGCATTAGATGTACCTGCAATTGACAATGAGGATCTAAATCACTAGTCCAAAAACTTTGAAAATTGACTATATATGGCTACATCGCTTTAAATCCTCCCAAAAACAAAATCTTGGAGTCTTTAAACAACTTAACCAACACAATTAACTTCGTTGTTTCATTTCCCCTACTTCGAGGGTATGCTAGTTAAGATATTATGCATGATCAAGAGAACATCAATCATGATGGGGGGAGTCTGTGGTTCTATGGGGGTTTTTTTCTTAGTTGTAAATGTGGATAGTCCATGCCTGCGACCTCGGGCGACAAACTTCCCTTGCTTTAATGAGCTCTTAATTGACAATAGTTATCTCTTATTCCCTTGTTCCCTATTTCGCTTGTTTTCGACTGGTTTCTTCCTTGTGAGTGGTCTCCGATAGAGATTTTGGCGATTTCTGGTTTCTAGAAGGCTTGATGGGTAATTATGACCTGGATGAGGTGGACTATGGAGACAGCCCGTACCTCTAGCGAGCTTTTCTACCCCGGCAAGAATTTTTCTCCCCTTCCCCTCGAGATTCTCCAGACAAATCGCATGATGAAGATGAGATCGAGGGTGTTGATCTTGAAGGCACTGAAACCATTATTTCATAAGGTCCTCATGATTCCACCCCAACCTTTACTTCCCCCTTCATTCCTCCCGCTATTTCTCATGTACCGCTTTCTCTTCCCCCTGATTCCCTTCCTTCTACAGATGCTCCTTTCCCTATATAAGATTTTGGTGGAAAGGTTGTGTTCTATCTAAAAAATCATCAAATCGATGCATTAGAGTGAGAAAAGATTAGGTGAATCTAGTTTTTGGCCAAGACACAGTGTTGGAGGAAGTTCCCTCAATTATCGGGAAATCTATGGTAGGCAGGTTTAGTGTCAAGATTATGGGTGCACTAGCTCTCTCGAGGTGGATTGAACAAAATTGATCCCCCATCCTCGGATACAATCCTGAATCTCACACAATGGTCCACGGGTGGCTCAGCTTCATCTTTCGTTCAGAAGAAGATGCTAACTGCATTTTGGAAAAAAAATTGTCTTGGGGCCCGTCTAGCGTGGTCCTCCATTGTTGGACTATAGATTTCGTCCCAACTCATGCCCCAATTTCTATCCTTAAGATATGGGTCGTTTTGTTGGGATTGCCTATGGCGTTTTGGAACAAAGCATCGTTGGAAGCCATCAGAAATAAACTCGGTAGGTTCATGGCACTAGAACCCAATTGGAAATCTAAATTTGACAAGTGTCATGCATGGATCTTATTGGAATTCAATCTTAAACACAATCTCATTGGAGATTTAGAATTGGTTTTTGAGGAGTTCAAGTGGAACCAATGAGTGGATTGTTATCCCTATTTTTTAGGGATAACTAAGGAGATCATGTCTCGAGGCCCTCAGGATGTAGACATGGAGTACCGAGAGACAGCTTGACCAACCATGTCCACTTGCACATATGGAGACCCGCTTCACCACCTAGGTTATAGGTTCATCATGAGGGTACCCACCACCATATTTCTTCCGGAAGACATTTGGATCTTGCTCCATGAGGTATGTCGAAATTATTATGGTGAGTGCCATTTCAATATTGAGGCATTTGAGTTTGTTGCATTTATTTGCTTTTGATTATGTAACGTCTGCTTGGACATATGCCTTTACCATGTTCACCTTAATTGGTTGACGATAGCTCTAGTAAGTGGTCACCCTTAGGGATGGGTTTTGATACTGGGATTTACCATGATGAGTCATTGTGCCACTCTCAACCATACTTGTCACTTTCCATACTTCATCCCCTCGTCTCCTTAAATTTTGGGATTTCCGAGTGTATTGACCCAAGAAGGATTGTCCCTCATTTCTGGGAAGAAGGGTTGAAGGCCCAAAGGGAGATAGCTGAAGAAAGATAAAAGCCTAATTATGAACCTTTGAGATGCTTGCACAAAAAGGCCTTGAGAGCAATGAAATGCCTCTTCTAAAAAATCAAAGACCCTCTGAAGAAAACAAATTTCAAATTATATAAGTATCCCCACTTGTTGAGGTGTGAACACTCATGTGATGTCCCTTTCTTCCCTTGCATGTGGCACTCTATGTACCTCTAGCTTCAAGTGTGTACTTCCCCCAAATATAATCGATTCACCAATAGAGAGGGTACCCAAGGTTTTGTATTATTAATTAACTAATGGCATAAATGGGCTTGGAAAAAACTTGTATTGAAAACGAAGGTGCAACACACACACCCTCTACAAAGGCACCCATAGATGAGACATTATGATCCTTGTATGTCATGAACCCTATGCTAAAAAGTATTTCTTCCCATCCATGTCATATTTTTTGCATGTCTTGGAAAAAGGGTTTCAACCGAGGAAACACTCCTTGACGGGCTTGGAAAAAACATGCATTGAAAACGAAGGTGCAACACACCCTCTACAAAGGCACCCATAAATGAGACATTATGATCCCTTGTATGTCATGAACCCTATGCTAAAAAGTATTTCTTCCCATCCATGTCATATTTTTTGCATGTCTTGGAAAGGGGTTTCAACCAGGAAACACTCCTTGACCTAGGGAACGCTTCACCCAATAGGTCACCTTGTCAACCCTCCCATACCTAAACTTCGTAAGTTGCATAAAGTATTTAAGCAATTGTTTAGTTTGATGAGGTGGTTTTAGATGCACATGCTTAGATGGATCTTTTATTGACTTGATTTACACATCATGATGCATTTGACATGAGATCCTTGGAGGGCGTATTCATTGTCTTTGCAATACCATGTTTGGTGGATAGTTTTGGGGGAACAAGATTAGCTTGGTATTCCATGGGGATTGAAGCCCATAGGTTGGATACCAGTTCCCACATGCTAGATGATGAAGACATGCCTTTGGAGGCCTAGAAGACATCATGGAGGACCTCACCTAGCCCCTACCACCCAAATTATTTTCCTAAGGAAGACAAAACGTCACCCTTGAGGGCTTGATGTCACATTAAGGCTAGGGTTTGGTGGTAATTGAGGACACTTGGCACATTGTGGAGGAAATAACCCTTGGATCATGGAAGAAAGGATTTGGTTGAAGACAATTGGCCTTTGGAGGCCTAACGCTCCCTTCTCCAACTTGATGCCCACAGGTCCTAGACATGGAGTACCGAGAGCCATATTGGCTTGAGCTTGGCCCTCGAGGGCCCATCCTTCTTCTTCATCACCTCCATTCCGTCAGCAGCAACAATATCCATCCCATCGGCCTAGTTCTAAAGTAGCAGTGGGTCTTATTCTATGAGGTAATGAGTCTGGGTATCATGGTATGTGTCACTCTGATTCTCAAAACATTTGAATATGTGCATTTAATTCTCTTTTGATTTGTGACGTGTGCTTAGACTTTATGCCTTTTGACTTGTCCATACCTGGGGGGGATGACAAAATTCCCTAGCAAGTTGGTTCCCCTAGGAGTGAGTTGCCACTGGGTGGGTTTATGAAAGGTCATCGTCCATTCCTATCATACTTATCATTTTTCATCATTTTCCCTCTCATATTTCCTCTACATTGGTTCGAGCATTAGGTTTTCCAAGCTAGTAAAGGGTTGTACCTTGCCTTGTGGGAAGAAGGAGCTAAAGGCCTAGAGGGTAAAAGTAGTTGGAAAAAGATAAAAGCCAAAAGATAAAACCCTTCAGATGCTTCGCCCAAGGATCCCTAAGAAAGCAATAAAAGGATTCTTAGTAAGAAAAAGGAGGGACCCATAAAATATATAAACTCAAGACCTAGTTGGAGGATAGGGGGTCTCATCACGAGCCAACCTATTAGGTCCATGGGCATGTAGCGGTATGACACTACTATTCATCTGGTCACCATGCCAGGGTAGTGGATCTTGGTAGCATAGTCAAGAGAATGGGAGTCTCATCATGAGCCAACCGTCTCATCTCCATGAAATGCTTGTGGGTAACATTGTCACCATTGGTCACCATGCCAGGGCAGTGTCCCCCAGGTATTCTCTTGAAAGAAAAAGCAATAAGATAAAAAAGTAAAAAGGCATTGAATAGGAAACATTTGCATCCATGACAAGGTGTAGCTCGCCCTCTTTAGAGTCACCCATAGGTAATCCCTACATTTCCCTGTCATCACTACACCCCTTGCCCAAACATCCCCATACCATCTCCTTCACTTACATGACCTATATTGTTCTTCACCTAGAAACATCCCACATTTAAGGAGAACTAGCCCAATGGGATGTCCTGAAACCCTCTCCAAACCTGGCTTGTAGAATAGCATAACGTCTTTGAGCACTTGTTTGGGAAAGGGGGGTTTTATGCACATGTTTGAGTAACTTGATTATTATATGTGATTGACATTGCTATGATCCTTGTGACTTATGAGCCTATGGAGGGGTTATATCCAGGAAGTTTTCTACAATGCTGGGAGGCACCCTAGAGATGGATCTCACATATGTTAATGTGCCTATGAATGATGGAACAATAAGTCGTCTCCCTAATGTGACAATGACCAAATTACATGTGCAAGAAATTGGTGATGAAATTGGAACTAACAAAACACATGAACCGGTCAAAGAGAGTCCTCTTGTATTTTCCCATGATGACATGCCTTTCGCTACAGAGGAAGACTTTGATCAGATACAATGGCCGAAGAAGGAGGAGTATCAATAAATCCAAAACAAGTATAAAGAAAAAGAAGTTGGGGCTGTCAAGTTATTAAATAAAGGAGAGGATTACATATTGATCCAACTGTCCCAGCAAGAAGTTTTCACAGCAGAATCCCACCCTCCTCCCTCAAGAAAATACACTAGGTTTGTAAAAGAGACAACCAAATTCAAGACCAAGGATTACAAAGAGGGAGATACAGTCTGGATGTGGGATACAAAGAAGGGAGAGCCTACTAATGTCAAAGGGAGTGTGCAATTTTGGCTTGGATCCTTCAGAGTTGGAAGAAATTTAGTCAGCGATGCCCACTATTTATCCACATTGGAAGGAAGAAGGCGTCTATTACCGATTGGTGGAAACCTCCTCAAACCCCATGAGGGGGCAGAGACTTGAATTCACAGGTAAGTGCAGGTAAGTAGGTAGACATTTTGCAGTCATTGTATATACCATCTACATTTCATGCTAGAGTAGTTGTATTTCCATTTGTATATATCTTTGCTTACTTTCATTGTATTGTGCCATATATGAGCCAAGGGTGATATCACCACCCCAAATGATTACTAATGAATTTTGTTGAGATCTGGCAGGTCACAGGTCATACCAAAGATGCTAAGGTTCTCATGTGCTCTATGGTGAGTACATGTCCCCTAGTTGGAGCCAAATGTTATCCCCTAGCCTAGGGATGACTAAGGAGATTATGTTTCGAGGCCCATAGGTCCTAGACATGGAGTACTGAGAGCCATATTCACTTGAGCCTGGCCTTGGAGGGCCCATCCTTCTTCTTCAACGCCTCCATTCTTTCAACAATAACAACATCCATCCCATCGACCTGGTTCTAAAGTAGCAGTGGGTCATGCTCTATGAGGTAATGAGTCTAGGTATCATGGTATCTGTCACTTTATTCTCAAAACATGTGAATATGTGCATTTGATTCTCTTTTGATTCATGATGTGTGCTTGGACTTTATGCTTTTTGACTTGTCCATACTTGGGGGGGATGACAGAATTCCCTAGCAAGTTGGTTCCCCTAGGAGTGAGTTGCCACTGGATGGGTTTATGAAAGGTCATCGTCCATTCCAATCATACTTATAACTTTTCATCATTTTCCCTCTCATCTTTCCCCTACATTGGTTTGGGCATTGGGTTTTCCAAGCTAGTGAAGGGTTGTACCTTGCCTTGTGGGAAGAAGGGGCTAAAGGCCCAAAGGGTAAAAGTAGCTAGAAAAAGATAAAATCCGAAAGATCAAAACCTTCAAATGCTTCGCCCAGGGATCCCCGAGAAAACAATAAAAGGATTCTCAGTAAGAAAAAGGAAGGACCCATAAAATAAATAAACTCAAGACCTAGTTAAGGGATAGGGGGTCTCATCACGAGCCAACCTATTAGGTCCATGGGCATGTAACGGTATGACACTACTATTCATCTGGTCACCACACTGGGGCAGTGGATCATGGTAGCATAGCCAAGATAAAGCAGGTCTCATCACGAGCCAACCTTCTCATCTCCGTGAAATGCTTGTGGGTAACATTGTCACCACCAATCACCATGCCAAGGCAATGTCCCCAAACTATTCTCTTGAAATAAAAATTAATAAGATAAAAAAAAAAAAAGTAATCAGGCATTGAATGGGCTAGGAAACATTTGCATCCATGACAAGGTTCAGCTCACCCTCTTTAAAGGCACCCAGAGATAAGTCCTACATTTCCCTGTCATCATTGTACCCCTTGCCCAAACATCCCCATACCATCTCATTCACTTACATGACCTAGATTGGTCTTCACTTGGAAACATCCCACATCTAAGGAGAACTAGCCTAATGGGATGTCCTGAAACCCTCTCCAAACCTGGCTTATATAATAGCATAATGTCTTTGAGCACTTGTCTAGGAAAGGGGGGGTTTATGCACATGTTTAGGTAACTTGATTATTAGATGTGATTGACATTGTTATGATCCCTGTGACCCTGTGACTTATGAGCCTATGGAGGGCATACTTTTTGTTGATGCGGGACCATGCCCGACAGACAGGTACATGGGGAGATGATTAGCTCGGACCTCCATAGGGAATAAATCCCACCAGATGGATTCTGAGACCCCAGCCAAGGGCAGACATATACCATAGGCGTGCAGCTAAGAGGGAGGAGGACTTTCCATTAGAGACATATTGGTAGGCATGGACCCAAGGGGGTATTGTCGTCCCACAATGATGTTGGCCCTTGATGTCATCATTCAGAGCCTTTACGTCACCCAATTGAGGTATCCAACTTGAGGACGACTTTGGTTGGCACGTGTGGTAGATCCAGAGGAGTTGGCATGTGTGGCAACTGGTCACCTTAGGAGGGGCATTATGTCACCCTAAAAAGCTAAAATTAGGGTTTTATTTGACAAATTTGTGTAAAATTGGACTTTTCATGTAAATTGGCCATGTCGGCCTTTTTGACCTAATTTTGTAATTAAAGGTCATTTTGATTATATAAATAAGGGATTTGTCCGTTGTATTTTTTCATCATTTTTTCACTCACAAAAGTGAGGTCTGAAATCCAGCTTCATTAGGGTTTATTGGCTGAAATTAAATGGTGCGCAACTCTTGGAGGAGGCTTATATTGGTGTTTTTTGGCATTTTCTTGGTGGAAAGTCTTCAACTAGACTATTTTCTAGATTATTCTTGGTGAATGTAAGTGAATTTATGCAATTCTTCTTTCCTTTGAATGGTTATAATATATTTACTTTGCATTCTACTAAGATTATGAAATTTCTAGCTTAAAACCCTAGGAGATCAAGCACATGTTATTGTATTTGTCTTAATAGCTTTTCACCTACTAGATTTTGCTAAAAAACCTATCCTTTGAAACATGTGTTAGAGCCCTACCATTGTATCACTCTAGAATAATTTGCTTCATCAAGCCTTTATTTACCTCAAGCTTGAGATAAAGAAGAAGGAAAACCGCTAGGGCCTAAGGTTACCTACTTCCTAGTAGTCGTTTTCCTTCTAGAGTTTGTTGATTGAGGCCTTAGGTTACCAACACCTAAACCACCATCCCGCTTGTCCTTGGTTCACACATTATCATTTATTTCCTTCAAGATTGTTACTGCAAAAAGTGACTCCATTATCCCTAAAGGCACTGATCTAGACCTCATACTTGATTGATTGATGAGCACAACCCTTAAATCTTATGCCTCAAGCTATTTACTAACCTTTCCTAACCCTAGATTAACTTAATCTACAAACATTCTTGCTATTGTTACAAAAGTAAGCTACGGCCAATTATTACAGCAGTAAAATATCTTAAAAGCAATTACTAAAGTTGATTTATACATTGCCTCATTAGCTTCTGACAAGTGCTAGCATATTGTTATTGTTAGATTATCATTTTGGGTCATTTTGAAGCTTATTTAAGGCATTGATTGTGAAGCCATCATCATATATACATTGTTGTTATATATTTATGTTTGTTTCATCTTATATCAACATATTACTTTCATTGACAAGTCCAAGGTTTTATGAAGCACTAACATCTATTATACTTGCAAAAAATAGTGTTTTCTTGTTGTCTTGTTCTGGGAAGGTACATTTAAGCATATCATTGCTTCATTTTGTTAAACCTTTGGGACTTTCTTATCGGTGTGACTTGTGAGAGGGGATAACTTTTCCTTATACCTCAACCTTTGTCTTCTCAAACCCCCAGGTCACCGGGGATGTCTCCCCTGGGGTTCACCCCTAAATAGAGAGAGGTGTCTTATTAAGGTGACAGTGATAGGACAACCTCTTGTTACGCCAATTTTCCCTCCGTTATTCTTTCCCTTTTGAACAAGTACAAATTGTGCGATAACAAGGATGAAAATACATATCTGCAATACTTGTCTATAACAACCTTACATTGTTGCTAAAGTAATATGCTTTTACACTTGAGTTGTACTAGTGTTTTGTTAACTTATCTCTTGCATCATTTGATAGACTTTTAGCATCTTTTTAGTATCTCTAACAATCTTTATTTTGATGATGATGATATATATATATATATATATATATATATATATATGTTTATTGATGCAATTAGGGACAACAAGCTTAACTTGTTTTTCCACTTAGTATATTACGTGCCTACTTGGCTTTTCTTGTGTCTCGGGCATGTACAATCACCCTTTGCATGTACTCATACTTCTTGCCAACCATTGGCCACCATCGAGACTCTTTCTCAATCCTTTCCTCACTTAGTATCTTGACCTATAGGGGATACACTTCCATACTCTCACTTTTTGGCTCATTTACCCCTAGGGTCACCCAGGATTCCCCCCTTGAGGTGATCACTTCAACTCTAAAGTGACAAGAATACTTATCTAAGGTGGAAATGGGTAGGTATTCTCCTAGTTGTTTCCATCTTGTGTTTTGGGTAGGGATTTTCCCAACCTACAACTTGTGCGATAACATGGATTATTGGAAAATTCCCTTCTCCTGCATCGTTTTCCATCACATTGGTCATATTATTTCCCAATACGCTCAACCAAAGTTGTAGTTGAAGAATCCATGTAAATTTTGGGTTAAAAAAACTTTCAGCGAGCCTAGTTACACTCCTGCGAAAAATATAGATAAGATGTTGAATTTGGAGAAGGCCCCAGAAGTTGTAGCAGTGAGCAGCTCGAAGGTAACAAGGATTTTGAAGGTTATTCCTACTAGTATGTGCTCTCCCCTTATTCCTTCTATTGTCCCTTCTCTTCTTCGGTCCTTCCCTCCCCCCTGAGTCTCAGAAAGAATTGGCCTCCCCTTTCCCTTCTGTGGTGCCCTCTCCTATTGTGAGCCCTCTCTCCTCCCCCCACTCCCTTCCCCCATCACAAAATTCTTTTGTCTCTCTTAGTTTTGGTAAAGGGACCTTGGAGGGTTGAGTAGGAGTCTCATCCTACATGCCCCAAGTTCTTTCACCCCCGCTAAAGTAGGGTACACCATTTGATCGCATGGGATCAAGGTCTTTGATTCAGCCTCCCAAGGAGGTCTTTCTCTTGATCCCTCTCGACACAACCCGATTAGCCAAAAATCTCTCCTTTTGAAAACTCAACAAAAAACAATTATCGACAGAAGGAAAGGAAAACAAAAAATGATCAGAAGGGCCCTTAGAGTGGGGAAAGCCCTAAATCGGCCTTCCCAATGACAGTTTTATCATTCAATGCAAGAGGGGTAGGGGCACCCCGAAGCAACTCGCCCTCAAGAGGCTCATCCATAGCCTTAGCCCCAAAGTAATCCTACTTCAGGAAACCAAAAGTGAAGGATCTAAAGCAAGAGCAATCCTCAAAAAGTGGCTCAAAAATTAATCCTTATGCACGTTGAAGGCCAGTTCGTGGAGCTTCTAACTGATTGGATTCCTTCCTATAAAGATATTTCCTCATCCTATTACACCTTAGTTATCTCGTTCAAATTGGAGTTCAAAAACTTGGCAAAACCCTTGGCTATAATTAACATATACAAGCCTTATGTTGATCGAATTCCGTTTTGGGATAATTTGGCTAATTCTAGCGCTTTTAACGATCCCTTGACTTTGGTCGGAGGTGATTTCAATTTCACCCTAAATCTTAGAGAAGTATGATGCCCTAACCTTAGAAGGGACACCCAATGCAGATTAATTTCATCCTTTTTAGCCAAGCACCGTCTGATTGATTTAGAGCCAATGAAACTGACTCCCACATGGAGAAACTTCAGAGTCAGGGAAGGGGTTGTCTCCAAACGATTGGATCATTTTTTAGTTTCAGAACAATTGTTTAATTGTTCTTTTACTTTGAAAACATGGGTGTCTACAGGTGGAATATCGGACCTATTCGCCTATTCTTTTTCAAATGATATCATGTAAAGGCTCCCTGCACACGCCCTTCAAGTTCAATTTTGATTGGCTCCAGAAAGAAGAAAATAGACATCTTGTTTTGTTCTCATGGAAACATATAAACTCAGAGTCTCACTCATACACGATGAAGAAATTCCCTGACAACATAGCCAAAATTTAAAAAGTTAGAAAGAAATGGGCCAAATGATTCCTTGAAAAGTATATCGGTCGTCTAAAAGACGTCGAATCTAAAATTTCCCTTATTTACAAGGAGTGTAGCTCGGACAACTGGACGATGGAACATCTCGCCCAACTGAGAGAATGCCAAGTGGTCCATCACTCCTTTTTGAATAATGAAGAAATAAGATGGCAACTCGAAATTCGGGCGGTGTGCATAAACATGAGAGATAATAATACAGTTGTTTTTCATAACTATGCAAAATTTTGGAAGAATATCAACACCATTTGGGAGATTCAAACTCTAGAAGGCTCGGTGTTTTGCGCATTTGAGGACAAAGACAATGAGGCAGTTCGATATTTCAGCACCTTCTTTCAGGAACTGGCAGGTTG
Source organism: Picea sitchensis (assembly GCA_010110895.2). Lineage (NCBI taxonomy): Eukaryota > Viridiplantae > Streptophyta > Pinopsida > Pinales > Pinaceae > Picea > Picea sitchensis. The sequence continues at coordinate 19,384 of SNQJ01S0026797.1, read as the reverse complement.
TCCCATTCGGGAGATTTTGGACGTTGTATCCAAGTTTCCTCACGTGATAACGAAAGAAATGAATAGAATATTAACTGACGAGGTTATAGATGTTGAAGTGCTAGCCAATCTATCCTCCATGCAAAGAGGAAAGAGCCCTGGTCCCGATGGGATTTCAATGGAGTTCTACATAGGATTTTAGGACTAAATCAAGGACAATTTTGCTCAAGGTACTATGTGAATCGCAAAGGTCAAGTAAAATTTTGGGGTCTTTCAACGCTACTTTCATAGCTTTGATCCCGAAAGGAGACGGTTTTGGGCCGAAAGGAATTGTGCATTCTAATGCACAGAGCATTGGTAGTGGGGTTCGCACACAGTCCGCCCCCAGGGAAAAACGCATAAAAAAACATACAGCCAGCAATATATGACCAAGCAGAGCGTGTGTCACAGAATCATAAATACAACACAGTTCAACCATCGGGGTTCGTAGGGACACACGTGGTTGAGATTAAGAATTGATTATGCACAAAACCGAGCCAAGATTGTTGGAGGTCCGGTAAGAGAAACGCAAAAAGAGGACAGGAAGAGATCTTTTAAAGAGTTTCTCTTCTACATTAATATCATTGAAAGCCTTCGAATCAACAGATTAACTGACAGATTGACTGACCTCAAGAATGTATGCAAACTGTTTGGAGAAAGATTTCAATAACAAGAAGCAGATGCATGATGTTTTAAAGGCAGTAGCAGACATCTAGGGATAGGGACAGGGACAGGGATAGTGGGCTCATCTTGAGGGACAGTGGGCAGGGACA
>SNQJ01S0026796.1:111790-125345 GCA_010110895.2 Picea sitchensis | reverse complement strand
AATAACCAAGCAGGGCACACAGGGAAGAAATGATTTGATTTCCTTTGGTGGAGAACATGGAAGAAGGGTAAGGGGGGTTGGTGGAAGGGAGTGGAGCGAAAGTGGGGAGGAAAATCTCAAATATCTGAGCTCTCTGAGGGAAAGTCATTTTTTGATATAACTCAGTGAGGATTTCTAAATTGAATGGGGACGCAGATTCAACACGGGGTATTTGCATCATCTGGTCAATATCTTCGGGGGTGATGAAAAAGAGGACATCTCCAGACGAAGAGACAATGGCTTTCTGGTCGGGGACATAATGGGCTTGGCATTTGAGGGCGAATTCTGGGAAATGATGAATCTGGGGAAAGAGATACAGGGGCAAATTGGACTCCCAGAGTCCAATTTCATCGCTCTGGTCTAGGAACACCTCCCGGAGCCATGACTGAAGATAAGAAAAGTCGAAATTGCAAATCATATTTGCTATCAATCGATCTTTATCGACCAAGGGAATTTTGTCCAGGTCGACAGGGGGAGGAAGAAAAGGGTTCTCTTCTCCCTCAGCTTGTCTTGGCTTTGACACCATTTCAGCAACTGTACCTGCAATAAACGATACGTTAGTGGGGTCGACTAACTGCAGGTGAAGGTGACGCTGAAGCAATGGAGGAATAAGAGGTTTCTGGCGCGATGGATGAATAACGAATGAACAGGGAAAACGAGAGTTTTATTCAAAAATGGGGTTGGTTGGACGCGGGAAAATGGTCAGCATGAAAATGGGCATATTATCCAGTTATTAATGGACAACGGGCCACTTGGGATGATATGGCAGGTGACGGTGGCCAAAGTATACAGACGACTGACGTGGAGGTTGGTGATTGGAGGTAAAAGTCGCCAAAGGAGGCTGTTCATGAGTGAAGGGGGTTAGGTACTGACGACAGGGACTGACAGAAGTTATGGGAAGTGACACGACCCCGGGAGAAAGTGGAACAAGTGGACTCAGTGGAGGATGACGTCCAGGGGTGATGGGATGTTAGGCAGCATGTGGGGGATGGGACCTCTGGACCAATAGGACAATGCCACATGTAACAAGGGGCCCGCCATAAGGAATATTCATTCCGGATCCCCCCCTTTGGTTAAAAGAAGAACACTAGGGGGGGTCCGAAATCCATTATGAGCCATTGATCTGCGTATTTATTTTCTGGCTGCAGATCTTAGCGCGCTCCTTAATACCAATTCCGGACCCCCCCCCCCTCCATTAAAGGCAGAACGGAGGGGGGGGTCCGGAATTCAATGTGAACCGTAGATTTAAGCGCTCTGTTCTGGGCCGTCTAGATGTGCGCCCAAGTTATTACCAATTCCGGACCCCCCCCCTCCGTTAAAGGCAGAACGGGTAGGGGGGTCCGAAATCCAATGTGGGTCGTGGATTCACGCGCTTTTTTCTGGATCATCCAGATCTGCGTAAATATTATCACCGATTCCGGACCCCTCCCCTTCGTTAAAGGCATAACGCTAGGGGGGGTCCGGAATGCTCTGTGAGCCGTTGATCTAAGCACCGTGATCTGGATCGTTAGAAAGTGAATGTAACTTAACTCATGAGCGGAGAAATATGAGCTTTGGGAAAAACTTAGGATAAAGAATTCTATGGGTTTTTCTTCAAATTTCAAAGAGATACCACCATGGGGTTTCAAACAAACTTTTCTTAGGAATTTGGGACATGGTGTAACATCTTTATTAATCTATTTTCATGGGGGTGAAGCAAATGAAACAACTAGCCTATATGCTAATCCTATCTTCCTAGGACAATTAACCCAGATTAGCCTATATGCTAATCCTATCAGTTTGAGTATCTACGCCAGAAGTTGGGCATGACCCCACTCTCAACCTAAGAGAGTCCATCCTGTCAAGGGGAGTATGTGTTGGTTGAATATCTGATACCTCTGAAAAATACTGCAACAACTTAGGGGGAGCATGTTTTCTTTGACATTGATGTCAAAGGGGAAGAAAAGGTGTGGATGCTACAATTGGAGGTCTAAGAAAAATAGTGCAGCCATTCAGGGTTGCCATAAATGCCAAAGGGGGAGATTGGTTTCATGTTTACAGGAAGAGGGTGCTTGTCATTGATGGAAATAACAATAGCGATGATGGCATGTTTACATGAAAGAACAACAGCGTACCAAAGCTCGAGAGACCAAAAGATGAGAAAGGCAGAATGTGCCAGGTGGGCACCATAAGTCTTTTGGGAAAACGCAGATGAGTAAGCTCGAGAAGCTCAGAAGAGATAGTGCATAGTTGCATGTATATAGTGTAGTGTTGCACACAGAGCGCAAGTGTGTGCCAGGGCCGAGGGAAACTTTTGCCAAAGCTCAGGAGAGATAGAATTCTGAGATGCGCAGATGTGATCCCATACATCAAGGCACGTAGAAGGATCAAAGGTCGTGGCCTTTGACACTTAGATATTTGAGGAAGCCAAAGCTAAGGAGGAGGAGTGACAATGGCCGTTGGATCACCAATCCCAAATACCCGATGTCCATCATATCAGAGTCTAGACAGGAGGAGCACGTAGAGGAGGATATTAGACCTCAGCCGTCAGATCAAAGCACGAAGGACTAGAAGCCGTTGGATCCAGTACAACTGTGAAGAGGTTAGTGACTAAGACCCATCCTACAACTCCGCGAAATGTGAAGTCATGAAATGATCTGGGTCATTGGATCCATAGGACACATGGCAAGAGATCAACATTTTGCTGACTCGCGAGATGGAGAAGTCAAAGGTGAGAGTTGTAGGAACTCGCGATATGAAATGTCATGAAACGATCATAGCCATCGATCATAGGGAGAGATCTTGACCATTGATCTGATATGAATCATTTCAGAGTTTCACGAGTTGGGAGTTTCGAGGCAACTGATAGCAGGAGTTCGCGATGTGTGAAATCGTGAAGAACCCCTCTTTCTTGGCCCCTGGTCACATCTGGTGGTCACATTGATAAAGGTTAAGGGAGGAGCTAGCACATTGCTAGGCTTTACAATGGAGATCGTCAAAATCATGAAATGCCTTTTCAAATAGGGATGTGGTCACAACCAGTGGTCACATCAGCGGAAGAGAAGGGAAGGAGATAGCGGTGCTAGGATCTACCTCAGAGTTTCGCGAGTTGGGAAAATGAAGGTTACTCGTAGTTGATCACCCACAATGAGAAATTATGAAATGACTGTTGGTTAGTGTTGGCACATGGGTAGATCCAGGGTTCAACGCTAAAACAATGCACCAACAAAACCCTAACTACTGACCCTTTTGGCAACACCTAAGAAGTAGATGAAGTCTCACTCGAGGTAGAAGCAGGGGTGGTTGCAGGACTCTAGTGTCTACAACCTTAGCTGGGACATAGATCTGTAACTGTAACACCTTAACATAGCACAAAGCAACTATAGTTCATCAATATTCAGTCTTAGTTTACAACGTGGTTAAACCCTAATTATAGATCAATGCAGTATTCCCATAGATTCAATAGAGTCAAGAACTAAGCATACTAAGATAGTTCATATCTAGCATTCATTTATGTTATTCAACACTAAGCTACCATATTAGATTCATCTATCATCTAACAACACACTAATAATTTAATCATATAAACAAGATAGCAACCATAAATCACATAGCAATCATGACACAGGATATACGTGGTTCACCCCCACCCTGGGGCTACGTCCACCAACTCTTTGTCTTCTTTATTAGCTTCTCTCAATCCTCTAGATGCACAGAGCCACAAAACCTTTCTCTGCATAGGACAAGAGATCTGCGTGCACTCCACCAGATCCTCCTTCCCTGAGTAGATATAGGAACAGAGCCTTACACAACCTTTTACAGTAACTTGCACTTAGCCTTGCAAGTCTCACACAACATGCACAAAGCACTTACAATCACCAACTGCACTTAGCACTTAGCACTTAGCACCAAACCTTTCTCTGATCACATAGATCAAAAACTTCCTGACGGATTCTCTCTTACAAATAGGGCCTAAACATGGTGTTGTGGGTGGGAATCCCTCCTACGGACTTAGCATTTAAGGGCTCTAATCATGCATGGAGAAAATGACCATTTCAAAGGCCTCTACTTTCTCCTATTCTCCCAACACAAAACCCCACATTCATGGAATACAAAGGTGTAAACGAGATTTGATAACTCTACCTTAAGTCCTTCGTTTGATGTTGATCCCTTTGCTTTCACTCACTCTTTGATTGCAAGCCTCCTCCCAAAGATTACCTACATTCACACATGAACAAACAGAGAGCTGTGAACATGCATTTCATATACTAATTGCTGGGTTAGTTGTGACAATATCATAAAATAAATATTCAACTTGAACACATGATATGGTGGGATGGGAAAAGTATTCCTTTTGTATTAATATTCACAAGAGTAAACTTACAATATGTGGTCAACACTGCTCCTTGAAACTGGTCCTGGGCTCCTCTTCAAATGTCTTCCAACTGATTTGATTTATATTTCTCTTTGCACAAGGATGGATAAAGGTTGGGACAAGGGGAATTCTCAATTGGGTATAGTTTCTTTACTATGATTTTCCTCCTTTCAAATGGGACCCTTATCCCTTCTTTTATAAGCTAGAAGGAGCTAGGTATTTGGTCGAATGATCGACCATGCATGGACGAAAGGTTTAGTTAACTTACCCAAAGATGTGTGTTCCATAAACAACTTTCCTTTTTTCGTTCTTTTGTAGGTACACGTGGGATGTATTGAGGTAGCTAGCGTGTACACACATGCAGTAGTGGAGTAGGGCATGTGGGCCTTTAAAAAATGTATTTTTAAGAAGAGTTGTTCAATAGTGTTTTGGCAAAGAAGGAATATGATATGGCTAGACATGTCTAGTGAAAATTTGGGTTATAACAGATGCCCCCTAATGTGAGAGGTCAAAAGAGCATATGATGGCCGAAATACATTATCAATATTCACCAACGTTCCAAATGAGTGAGCCCAAGGACCAGAAATCGGGAGGTGCCATCTGCAAAACAACCATTGTCTCACCGAGGCAGGCATACCCATGCTCGGGATGAAATAAAATCATGGCTACCAATCAAATAAACTATAGATCCATGTCATATAACTATATAAAGTGTAGCCACGAGAAATACACATAGCATCTACATCTTGAAATAAAAAAGATATGCATGTATAGTATCCATATTCTAGAAGCTGATAAGGCCTGATGGTTGGAGATAAGGTCTTCAGAGCTCAAGAAACAACTTCAAAATATTCAAAACTCTGGTAGGAGTGTAATATGAGTATATGAATTCACTACCCAGAGGTATTTGACGACTCGTTAGGCATGGACTAGAGGATCTTGATGATCAGATTGAAGGCTTCATTGATTTCGACCAAAGACTTGATTGGAATTTCGGGATGGTCGGGCATGAGGGAAAGAGACAAACTGCAGAGAGGCTGAATCAGGCTTGGTAAAAAATTCCCTTGGACAATAGCATGACAAATGATGAGACTTAGGCAGCATGGCATTAACATAAGTTCACGAGGCAAGAGGCAACACAAACTCTCCATATGTTTGGAATAATAACCAAATGGAGGAGGACATAGTTTTATGTAGCGAGAACAACTTCCTAAGTTCATATTAAATCCCAGGGCTTGAAGAACAAACATAAGGATGTGATTTATCCAAGGGCGACTCATTGTTCTGCCAATACAAAGAAATTACTTTTCCCTTCCTCTTTTTGGGGTATATATATATATATATATATATATATTTGTCTTTTTCAACAATTTTGGAAAATTAATAAAAGAATGCTGCATTACAGAGGAGGAATGAGTGTCACAAACATACTAGTTCAAGGTGCAAGGACAAGACTGATTTTCAAATCAAGGAGACTCGGAAAAAATCCCTCCTGGGGCCAAAGGTGTCAAGACACAAAGGCAAAGTGCTATAGGGCTTGCGTATAAGGCATGCTTCAGATGGTTCAGTTGAGAGCAACATGGAGCTGGCATTAGGCCAAAGACACGGGTATGCAAATGCGATTAATAAGACACAATGGTAACGTCCTTATTTGTAATTTTAACGAGCCAAGAGAAGGGAAGCTCGATCGTTTTTCATGTTTAGAGAGTCTAAAAAAAACGTAAAAGGAGACTCCACTGTGGTACCTTTTTTGAAGGTAGTCTAGTTGGTTCGAAAAAGGTGTAAATTAGCACCGAAAATACGTCTATTCAAAACCATTTTAACGAGTGTGATAAAGACAAGATCACTCGACAATTTTTCCATTTTTAAGGAGTCTGAAAAAAGCTTAACTATGGACTCTGTTAGGAATGTTCTTCTGGACCAGTTTAACGAGTGTGAAAGAATAAGGTCACTCAACAATATTTTCAATTTTAGGGAGTCTGAAAAGAGCTTAACTATGGACTCCGTGGGGGTTCCTTTTTTTTAAATTTAGTCTCTCAGGCCCGAAAAAGGGTTAAAATTATATCTGAGAATACTCTTCTAGAGATCCGAGGCCTCTAGAGTATACCTTTGTTTGTATAGTTGACCATCCAGACCGAAAAAGGGGTAAACTACCACTGGACAGACGTGACTTCAAATTTCAGTTTAGCGAGCGTGAAAGGTCACAAGATTGCTTGCCAATCTTTTCATATTTAGAGGGTTTGAAAAGGGCTTAAAAGAAGACCCGTTATGTTTTGGGAGTCCTGAGGGTGAGGTCAAGAGTGATAAGGAATCATGCAAATGAGGCTCAAACTCATAATCAGGAAAAACTAATAAGGACTCTCGAGCCTATAGTTGTTAGTGACAACATGGACACCATAATGCAACCAAGATCTACCTAGGGAATCCATGTTATGGTAGGCTCTACCACCAAATTATGAAACTTCTAAAGAAGTAATGAGGGTTCCATGTCACAACTTGATGGGATCGATCCTATGGAAAAGCGGAAAAGACAACGAGATGCAGAAAGTGGAGGTGGAATCCTGACTTAAATGCAACGAGTCGAAAAAAATGACTTTTTACCAAAGGACTATAAAAAACTCCCAAAGTCTCAAAAATTTTCCCAATACCCAAAGTAATACTTATCGTAACCATCCAGAGAAGACTCTAATTTTGTTGCTGCGTTAATGCAATGTGGCTTGTTAAAAATTTTTCTGTGTCCTTTCATGCGAGCACAACCTCGCCTACTGATGCCTTGGTTGATTATTGGCATCCTGACACAGAGGCCTTTATGCTAGAGGGGCAGTCGTTGGTTCCAACGACAGAGGATATATACTTTTTGACTGGCCTCTCCAGGAGAGGGGAACCAATCAATATCCATACGTTTCCCTTTGGGCCTCACAACATATCAAAGTTGATTGGACTCCATTGTGAGGTGGGTACAGACAGGCCGAACTCGCAAGTGCCGATAAGTAATATCTCAAACTTAGCACTGTAGGCAATTGTGTTGTTCATCGGGCGGATTACTGGGTCTGCGGATTTGCATCAGGCTTCCCGTGCACAAATGAATTGTGTAGTTCCATGCTTAAATGCACAGATTTTTTATTGGAGCACCACATTATTGGATTGTATGAAGAGGCAGCTAACAGACTGCTGGTTGTGGACTCAGAGGAACTTCAGGTTTGGAATGATTCTTTGCTCTTTATTCTTTGAAAGAGTGCCCAGTTTCATCCCTTGAGAGGTGGTACGAGGGCACCAGGCCTCTCTTCCTGCAATATGTAGATGGGCGGTGTTGCTGCCACGACCCGGGGGGGGGGAGGACCAATGAGTCCTTTGATGACAAATTTTTTTCTTTGTTGTCGTGACAGATCTCAGTCATAGAGGATTACCCTTATGTTGGGATTGACTTCTCGAGAGATCCTGAGATACTGGTACCTCCCGACAAGGAGTGAGGAGAGATGGGTAAGCTTGTTTTTTCTTTTCTCTTTTTTTTGGTTGTTTTTATATATATCATTTCTTTATATACCAGAGTATATAACATATATGTGTCTATCATGTGCATATGTGGGGCCAGTGAGACCAATGGACTATGCTAGGAACATGCGATGTCCTCGGCCAGTGGCCACTGGGGGGCCAGTAGTAGCAGGAGAGATTCCATCTGGTGAGGCTGAGAGAGTTTTGAGACGAGTAGAACAAAATTTTACCTCTCTCACTCGCACAGTTCCTATGGCAGAGATCGAGGATCTGCCGCCGTCTATGTAGCCTCATGTGGTGGGGGCACCACGGACATGGGACCAACTTTTTTGGCATTTGGAAAACACTTTTGACTATTATAACCGGGCCCACAGGCCCCGTCCCTAGTTTGGCTGGACTTTTTCATGTCGAGGGCACTACTTTTATTTTTGAGGGCATAAGCCCTATGACTCGTTACTAGTCGTATTTTTTAGGTGCTTGAGCCCACCTATGTACTCTGATGTTTTTGATATTATATATGGATTTGTATGTCTTTTTATGGGTTTATGGAACACATCTAGTTTACAAATGTATTTACATGTGTGTGTGTGTGTATTTTTCTTTATATGTGTGTAATATGCCAATCTAATACATGATTAGCTAGGGTGTCTATAACTTGAGTCAATCTCCTAGGAACATGGATACACGTAATGTAATCAAAGCTTCATTCTAAGAGATGTACCCTAAGGAATTGTCAATGTAGCGTAGGATCATAAACGCGGTAAACTCCATTTAACTGAGACACAACTAGCTGAGCGTCTAAATATACCTGGAGGCGAGAAATAACATGTGACAAAGTGTCACGCAACAATTCTAGAACTACACTGTATTCAGAAACATTGTTTGTGGTGTCACCTAAATAGATACCTCCTAAAGATAACAACTTTCCTTGAGGTGTATAGATTACCCAAGTAGTGGAAGCAAGACTCCAAGTGTGTCGGATGGCGCCGTCCGCAAACCCAATGAACACCTCTGATTCACTTGACATCTGCCATAGTGAAAAGATGACATCAACGTGGCACGTCCATAAAACTGAAAATGAGGTAAAAACTAAAACATGTAAAATGTACAAGAAGTATACATATGTTACAAAAAGTTACCCAAGATGACCTACTTATGAGTAATACTTCTTGAGGTAGATCCCATTTCGAGGCTCTGCCAAAGAATTTCCCTCAAATTCTACTAGACGATAAGCGCCCTTTTTTAGAACCTCTTTTATGATGAAAGGTCCGAACCACATGGGTTTGAAATTGCCTGTCCCCAGGGAGTCCTTATCCTGGTCATAGACCAGGACAAGGTTGTTAGAATATAGAATATTGTGCTCATTTTACCATTGAAAATATCACTATTGTCACCCAACCATAGGCCGAAGCCACCCTTCGAGCACCTTGACCTTGACAGAGAAATACTCCGAAAGCAAACCCTAGGCTAGATAGCCAAACAAGGTGTAGCACATCTTCCCCCAAGGATAGAGCACCAACAATAGCTGATCAGATAGTCCAAACCCTAGCCAAGAGATAGTCCAAGCCAAAACGTAACTACTAGCTGCAACAGCTACACCAACAACTCTCCTCCAAACCTGCACACAAGACTACAATTACACTATGCAGAACTGACTCTCTGCCACTGCTGAGATGTGTAAAATGAGAAACTGGCGCCCTGCATTTATAGTGGTTCTGGCAGAATTACTGGGGCCGAATTCTCCTTTTGGGTACCTATCTGTTCAGTATATATTAATTATTCTGACTGACTTCTTCTCTTGGAGGCTAATAACCTAATACATATTATCTTCTTGAGACGACAAGTCTTCTAGGGTTATTAGCCAACTCATTAGGGTTTCTCTTGCTTCCTAGAGTCTTCTATTCTCGTCAGGTTTACACATGGAGGTAAATACCTCTCTCAGCTGCCATAATATCAACACTCCCTCCTAGCTAGGGATGTATTACAGGCAATGGTCTTGAGCACAAAAACATACCATTCACCCGATAACATCAAGATAGTCGTCTAGACTATCTCATGACTAGATCATGAGCATCACCATCACCATCAGTGTCATCGACTACATCATCTCTTGAAACCATAACTCATATGATTAGTCAGACATGATGTTGGATAAGTCACTCACACCATAGAGTGATACAAGAGCCATTCTTCTAATCTGGACATGTGTCCTAGAAGAGTAGATGTTTTGAACCATTTTCCGTCTAGGAAATCTCTGTCCTTTAATCATCCATCTAGCTGATAATCATTTCCAAAAATATTGATGGTCTTCAAGGCAATCAGAAAAAAAATAGAACACAAATGTGTCTATCCATAGTAGTACATAACTACAATCCAGTGGTACACTACCACACCAAGTAAAAAACAAGCACTTGATCAGTAACGTATAGTCACGAACAGTGGAACACATCCACCACATTAGTATACATCTACTGTCATACAATCTTCATAACAATCATCTGATATCAACCTGTACAGAAACAATGTTATGATATAAATTGAATCATATGGGCCAATCTTTCACTCACATCTGTGAGATCTGAAAGAATATCTTCCCTCAGAGTAAAACAATGACATATCTGGACTATTATTCTCAAGCAAGGAAGAATAACTGTCCTGTCTTCTGAACTTGGACCATTCCCCACCCTGAGCCATTCTTCCTACACTAATCAAAGTGCACCCTAGAGAGCATGTATAAACCCTAAGGAATGCATGTCCCTGATTTCTAATCCTGGACCATTCCCCACCCTGGTCCATTCCTCTTACACTAATCAAAGTGCACCTTGGAGAGAATGTATAAACCCTAAGGAATGACTGTCCGAACCAGTTCCTCTGTTAACCACAAGAGGAAAATACTATCGTGTATCAACCTACAAAATGGACCATTCCTCATGTTAACCACAATGAGAAATCATTGTTCGACGAGGCGGGCCAATCTTCTTGAGTAACCCTTAAGAAGAGAGACTACCCTAGACCACTCCCCATGTTAACCACAATGGGAAGTCATTGTCTATGATACATCAACAATCTGTACCATTTCCCATGTTAACCACGATGGGAAATTGTTGTTCGTCAGAAATCTCAATCCACTTTTCGAACAGGAAAGAATCTTCCCAACTGGGCTATTTTTCAATATCGAAAAATAAATGTCTTCAATAATATTTTCAGTGCTCTCTCCCAACCTGGGAGTCAACTCTTCCTTTTTCAATAAGGAAGTAGTTTCCATGAGCTCCAGCTTGAGTATGCAAACTCTTACCACAATGTCTTCTTATCTTCTCATCTGTGGGGATATGTATCAGAGAACCACTTTCTCCTTTCTGGACTTCATTCATGGATAATGTAATGCTTGATTTCAAATGTACTTCGGTCTGGAACACTAGTTTTTCTTTGTAGCTTTGATCAATAGAGTATATCTTTGTTGGAAAACTGGAACATATCCATGTGGCACTTCTTTTGTCATTATGATATCTTGTCATGGATTGGCAATCCATCATCCTGATCTTCTGAGTAATCATTTTGATACAATATCTTTGTTATAGAGATTCTTCACCATGCTTCTACTGTGCATTGGAGGTTCTCCATCAAGTTTTCTTCCATCTATACACAAGGATCTCTTCCTGGTATGCCTCGAGGTCTTGAGGTTGCTCTTCATACGTTCTTTGTTCAATTTCTTTGGAGAATAGTCTTTGCATTCATCTTGATGTAGTACTCCAACCCATAGATGATACAATGACTCATGTAGAGGTATGTCTGGTTTATCGGAACTAGCAATCATCATAGTCTTCTCCCTCCATATGGGAGAACCTCTAGTTATGGATCTTGCAATGCTTTCATTCACAAGTCTTCCATACACTGTTCTTCATCACAACTTTCAGTTCTACTTAATTGCTTTCATATCAGGTTGGTAATCTTGTGATTCTCGATATAATGACTGGTTGTTCAGGCTTCTCTTCTTTCTTGGAATCTTCATGTTCTTCCTCATGTTTTTCTTTGAATCTTGTGTCCATGTAGTTTCTTATAGATTCCATGTGCTAAAGATTCCACTTCTTTATTTCATCATAGGATCACGGATCTGGATGGACAACTAGGCTTCTCTTCTGAACACGTACTATCTTTCATGGCTGCTACCATGGATATATACTTCATATGCAATGGATCATAGGATTAGCTCCCTCCTAATCCTTGCTTCATGTATGTGTGCATATAATTGGATCCCTCAGTATAACAAAGTCTGCGCTTCCATCTGCATCCCTATTGTCTTCTTCAAAGTCCACACTTCCGTCTTGTTGTCTTCTACAAAACATCATAAGTCTTTCTCCAATTTCCTCTTGATTGCTGACTTCTTTCTGTCTTTACATCTTCTAAGTCTCTTCATGATTGATTCGGCTTATCTTGCAATAGATTCCACATGATTTGTATTTCATCCCTTCATGTGTATTATCTAATGATATCCATCCTTATTTTGTTGTTCTTCCATAGGTATAGTTCTTCTTGGAACACATTATCTTCCAAGAGATAGATATACAAGATATGTACAGAGATGATGCAAACAAGACATGTACAGGAAATAAGAAGAGTATTGTTACTTTTTAGAAGAATAAGTCTCTTCCATCCTGATTAGTCTTCTTTGTAGGTTCCTTTTCTTCGAAAACTGATGCTTCATGTTTCTCTTTCCTTTTCTTTAGCTCAGGACAATGATTCTTGAAGTAGCCATACTTTCGACAGTTGAAGCATTGTACTTCTGAAATGTCTTTCTCTTGATTTGGCTTCCTACTTGAACCAAACTTCCTTTTGTTCTTGAAGTTCTTGAATCTTGCTGTGAAGGCTTGATCATCGAACTTATTTTGGGGTTTCTCTTTTGCACCGATCCTTGATTCTTCTTGAGCACAGCAAGTCCAAAGTTCTTCAAATGTTGGATACTCCTTTCTTGTGTTCATGCTTGCAGAAAATGCATCCCATGTCTTGGGAAGACCATTGAGTACTATGTTTACCAGTTCCTTTTCTGAGATGATCTCTTCAATAGCTTGTAGTTGATATCTTAACTGAGAGATCTTCACAAAGTATGATGTTATGCTTTCATCATCCTTCATCTTCATGTCGTGGAGCTCATTCTTCACACTCATTACTTGTCCAATGTTTCTGACTGAGAAGAGGTTTGTTAGTGCATCGTACATCTTCTTCGATGAGTCAATATGGGAGATGTAGGGTATCAAGTGGTATTTTATAGAATCCACTATGATACTCATGGAAATGATTTCAACATCTTTGAACTTCTCCATAGCTGCAACGTTCTGCAGTTCCTTCTCTTTTCCTTCATCAAACTCCGGTTTCATGATCTTTCCTTTCATGATATCCAACACTTTATTCTTGGAAAGGATGAGGTTAATCCTTGTCTTCCACGCTCTGAAGTTAGAAGCTCCCTCTAACTTCTTCTCTGACTTCATAGAGTAAGTCATGGCTGCTTTGACTTGGTCAACTCTAGATTTGATCAGAAATTCAAACTTCACGTCTTGGATTTCTGAGAGTACCAGGAGATGCACTGGGCTAGGGTGTATTGATCTATCCAGAGATTAGGTCAATCCCTTCATTTAAGGTGCCTCAACAAGAGGATTAGGGTTTCTGCAACTGCAC
>SNQJ01S0026796.1:69161-109240 GCA_010110895.2 Picea sitchensis | reverse complement strand
CCAATTTTTGGGTTTTAATGGTAATTAAGCCTATTTTTAATGGTTTTTGGGAGTTATTGGGTAGTTTTGGAGCCTAAATTTTGGGAGGAAGTTGGAGATGAGCAACCAACTTCCCAGATATATAACCCAGGCCTGTTTGAGGCCATGAGGGGGCATTCAGAGAAGAATTATGCTGAGGAGAAGCCAAGCCAAAGCCATTTTGAGGTAGAGAAGCTTTTGAGGAGGAGATACTGTCGGACCATTTCTGGGAGCTCCGGACGTCCGTTTTGCGTGCCGTTTTCTTTTCATGGTTCTAGAGATCTGGAAGAACATGACCAGATTAGTCTTGTATCCATTTGGTATTGTAGCGATGTACTTTTGAGCATTTGAACAGAAATAAAGAAGCCTCCCCCATAGAGAAAAGGCCCGGAGACGTAGGCAAAGTTGTGCCGAACTCCGTTATCAATCTGCGTGTTATGGTTTGCTGTTTATTCTTTCATTTCAGATCTGCAAATGTATATATATGGATGTCATAATTCCTCTTCTTTCCTCATTCTTCANACTAAGTTTTCTCAAATGGTTAATTAACACATGCAAAATTAAAACTCAACCATAAGTCATTAAAAGATCCGACGGATCACCAAGCTTTGATGTTAATTCGATCATCATTTGGTTCTGAATGTGACTACCATGGTCAGTGACAATCTCTCTCGGGACACTGAACCTTGCGATTATCTGGTTGAACAAAAAGAGAGCTGCAATCGCTCCATCATATTTAAACATTGGCATAACTTCGACCCACTTCGTGAAGTAGTCTATGACTACGATGATATAACGGTGCCCCCTTGGTGAAGGAGGGTTGCATGTAGTGTAATCAGTCCCCCACTTGGAGAAGGGACCAACTGTGATGATAGGAAACATGGGAGAAGGATGTGCCCTCATCTTCCGAGAGAATATCTGACACGGGTGGCACTTCTTGACGGATTCGATACAATCTTTGATTAATGTTAGCCAGAAGTAACTAGCTCATAAAATCTTTTGGGTTGTTTCCAACCTAGACAAATGAAAACCACATGCTCCAGTATGGCAATCGTTAAGCATGATAACTTCTTCTTCATGAATGAGACATCAACAAAGGATGCAATCTACTCCTTGGCGATACAAAGTGTCGTCGAGTATGAGATAGATCTTAGCCTGATGGCGTATATAGCGATGCTCATCGCGAGAAGCAGAGGCGGGGCACTTCAAAGTCTGGAGATAGACTAGTATATCTCCATACCAGGGATCCGAAGACACGATCAAAAACATGTCTCCCCTAATAGGTGAATCTTCGAGCATAACATCACCGTATTCAACCGGAAGTTTCGAGATGAGTTCCACAAAGACTAGTGACTTTTTGTATTTCGCCGAAACAAAATCTAAGTCAAATTCCTGAAGGACAAATATCCATCTATTGATCTTATCGCCAACGATGCGTCATGTTAATACGTATTGAAATGGATTCATAATGGTAATGACGGTGGTCTTGCGAAACAAAATATAATGGCGGAACCATTGAACAACATGAATGGCTGCCAACGCCAGTTTTTCAATATGGGAATAATTGAGTTCGGGTCCAACCAGGCCTCAGCTCAGGTAATAAATCACATATTCTGAGAGGAATTAATCCTCCTGAACTAAGACCATATTGATAGTCGACTCTACCGCAACCAAGTACAATAAGAAATCTTTATTATAATTGGGTGGCCAGAGCAGAGGGGCAGTTGTGAGGGCATGTTTCAACGCATTGAATGAGCATTGAGTGGCTTCATGCCAATGAAAAGGAACGTATTTCTTTAGCAAATGAATAAATCCCTTTGTGATTTCGGCATAGTTGGCTATGAAATGCCTCAAAAAGTTCGCTTTTCCCTGTAATATTTGAAGTTGAAGGATTGTACGTGGGGGAGGCAATTGAAGTATTGCCTCCACCTTGAGAGGATCGACCATGATCCTTATTGTTGAGACTATGAAACTTAGCAGCTGACCTGGTGTTAAGCAAAATTTGCATTTGTTTGGATTCAAGCGAATCCGGAAGTACCAACATCGCTCAAAGATAATTCGGAGGTGTGTAGGATGATCCGTTCTCTTACGAGATTGTGATGCTAAATCATCTAAATAGGCTTTGAATATATGCTTGAGATCATGGAAAGAAAAATACATGGCACGTTGGAAGGTAGCTCTAACATTTTTGAGACCAAAAGGCATCTTATGATAGGCAAATATACCCCATGGAAAAATGAAAGTTGTTTTGTGCTGGTCTTCGGGTTTGATCTGTATCTGATTATATCCTGAAAAACCATCCATGAAAGAAAAAACCTTGCAAACGACACATTCATAAATTATCTGGTCGATGAATGGTGTGGGAAAATTATCTTTTGGACAGGCTTTGTTCAAATCACGAAAATCCATACATACGCGAATTGTTCCCTGTTTCTTGTTGACCAGCACAGGATTTGACATCCATTGGGTCAAATGGACAGGATAGATAAAACCTGCTTTGAGAAGTTTCTCTACTTCAACCTTAATAGTTGTTTCTTTTCTCGAATTAACTGGACAAAGCCTCTGCCAAAATGGCTTGGCATTAGGATAAGTTGTGATTTCATGTTCGACTATTTTTG
The DNA here is from genome assembly GCA_010110895.2 of Picea sitchensis. Lineage (NCBI taxonomy): Eukaryota > Viridiplantae > Streptophyta > Pinopsida > Pinales > Pinaceae > Picea > Picea sitchensis. Next base: position 106,604 of record SNQJ01S0026796.1, on the reverse strand, counting down.
GATTAATGCCCGAGATTTACTCGTAAGACCAGGCAAAAATGTCACAAAATTCTTTAAATAAGTCTGTGTAGATTTCAATATCTTCATGGGAAGAGTAAGCTCCAATGAAAACATTCTCCACGACGCCAGGGGTTCTGGATATATTAATCGGTATAGTGTCAATGATTGTTTCCATATTACCCTCGGCATAAACCTCATGCTTAGCCAAGGGATAGATAGGAAAATACCTATCTCCAGTCATAGTCAAGGTAAATTCCCCTGCTTTGATTCTGCTTAACTCTAGGAGGAAGTAAGATCTATGATGGAGATCGTCCTAGGGTTTGTCCGGACTAGTCATTTCTTCAATGATTGCTTCGTATGAGGGCAAGACTAAGTCTAAAGAATTGGTACCGGTGAGGGAACCTTGAGCTCAAATAGGCTCTAGAATCGGATCTAAATCTTGTGCAGGAGTTGAATCAGGGTTGGATGAATCTTGCTGGACTAAAGAGTATGCTACTTCTGTTGTGGACAAGGGCATGGACATACCATGGTGCCTTGTCCCTTCCATCATGGCCGATGGGGAAGGAAGAATCCACGGATCGTTGAAGTATTTCATGTGAAACAAAAAAACTTGGAAAATCTCAACCTTATGATGGTATGATATGCACTTGACATCTCCCTGAGGAGGCGGGTAATCGAAAGTACTCATCAAAGGTGGGCACAAAACAACCCCTACATTAACGACACCGGGTTGAGTATTATCAATCATCGAGACCGTGGATGCCCCCAATGAAGGGTCAAGTCGGGATAAGGACAATTGATTGATGGTCACGATCCAACCCTCGTGTGGAAATAATAAGACCCAAAAAACTGTAGCGACCATCGCTTGCATGGCATAGGTCCAAATCCTACCTAAGAAGAGATTGTAGTCGAGGGATGCGTCGACTACTTCTACCTCGACGCACATGGTCTTCCCTCCTAGTTGCATGGGGAAAGAGAGGATGATGCCATGTGGTCAGAACAAATGACTGTCGAAAGCGGTGAGAAGAGTAGGTGATGGAGACAAAACGGGCTGGCCAATGGCCTTCCAACATGCCAACGACATGACGCATGTCGAGGTGCCCTCATCAACCACCATGCGAAAAATGTTCCGAGTAAAATTTTTCGTGGGGTAAGCCACTACTATCTTAAATGCTATGTGGGAAGGGAGACGAGGTTTTAAGTCAGTTGTATCTAGCATGATCATCCACAGATTACAATTCTCGACATATCCTAAAGTGGTTAACAAATATTTCCTTTGGGAAGGGCATCTTTGGAGGACCTCCAAAGAAGAAATCACACAAGGGGTTTGAGACAAATCCTCCACCATAGAATAGTTCTAGGCAACCCTTGCATTTGGGTTGTGAGAATCTTTCTTGAACGTACCTTTTGGGATGAGTTTCATTGTTTCTCCGAAATTCCTCTCGATCTAGAGAGGAAGAGATGGGATTTTAGCTTCTTTACCTTTCTTAGAGGTTCTTGGTTTACTGTAGTCATTCGATCTAGTCGCTATAAAAGCATCACCTTTCATCAAATACAAATTCACAGATGCAGGATTGTTTGAAGACGGAGAGGGTCCTTGACTGCCCCCTTTCGCACTTGTAGAGGCTTGGGTTAGGTTTTTCCCATGTTGAAATGGATTTGTTAACACAACATGCTGCTGCTATGACACAAAAGTTTGGGCCTCTCCAAGCCGAGGGCACTGGTGGGTCGGGTGGTCTTATGCGCATAGGTTACACGAACACTTCACCTTCCTTTTCTCGGTGTTGCCCTTGCCGGCATTATTAGTGGGTTTCTTATCCCCCTTACCCTTTTTACATTGTTTTTTCTTTCCATTAGGCTTCTGGGTGGCCTTTGAATTGGTCGATTGCACACTGTGTACATCCGATGTTTGGGTAGGGGGAGAAGCTGAAACAGTAGTTTGGCTGGCCACTGTGTTTTGTATAGACAATTGCTGCAATTGTTTTGTCAGTTGTTCAACGAGCTTTGTTTGTGCTGAACCGATAATACCATTGGCATGTGGTACAACTCTCTATCTAGTTTTATCAAGTTTAGATCATGGTGCATATGGAAAAATCTTGTACAGTAAACCAAACTGAGAATAAATTAGCTCAAGCTGTTGAGTTCTCATGATGGAATCTTCTTCGGAGAACACTCCCGATGTTGTGACATCTTTGGATAGCTGTGGGACCAAAGACTTAAGGAACCACTCAAGCAGGAATTCTGGTGGGATTGGTACCTTAATCAAACTCTTCCAGTGTCTCCATTCTTGGATGTGATTAGAGAGATGGTTTGCTTTTGTCTGTTTGAAATTGGCCAGCAATTCTGTGCCGAAATCGTATCTCACAGGTAATTGGAAATGGTTTAGGAAAGCCATTGCCAATTCTCTGAAGGAAGAATATCTGGAGCGGTCGAGCTCGATGAACCATTTTGCAGCACTCCCAATGAGAGTACATTGAAACAATCACAATTGTATGGAGTCATCTTTCAACGAATTAGACGAGCACCAAAGGTGAAAGGTGGTCACATGATCCCATGGATCTTCGTTAGGCTTGGCTTCAAACTTTGGTTTGTCCGAAGGAAATTTCTTTAGCATAGGGGGCCAACGTGGATCGTGACAGATGGGGTCATTCAACAACCTCGTCAAGTTTGGAAAATGTAAGGTTGCCAAGAAAGGTAATTTTGGTTGTTGTTGATAACCATGGAAAAAGAGACCCGGAGTTTGACTGGCACCAGGTTGTCAGGAAAAGTTGGGTTGTTGGCTAGGATTCGGGTAGAAACCATGGCCTTGAATATTTTATTGAGCCAACATTTGAGGAGACATCATCGGTTAGTTCCCGTAATAGGACGTAGATGGTTGGGTGATGGGTGCATTAGAAGGGCTTTGTGAAGGGTTGCCCCATACCGATCCCATGGGCATAGGTCCAGTTCCTTGCCTGAGGTTCCATTGGTTGTGAAAGGGGTTTCCCATAATTGAAATTCCTGATGAGGGAACTGATCCCTGCCAAGAATTCCAAGGTCCTCGTGCAGAAGGAATTCCTGGGTTTGCCCCCTGTACAGGAATAGTACCCTGCACAGAATTTGGTTGTCCGTAACCGAGGTTTCCCCCAGTCGAGAAAGCAGTCGACAAGAAAGCGTTATTACCAAATGCTCTGAACAAAGAAAATGGTGTTGAACCTACCAGCATACTATGAGAAGGTAGTCCTTGACTCCCAACTCCAAACGAACTATTGAGTGTGTTCGGCCTGGTGGAATGCTGGTGAGTTCCGCCGAGCGAAGGGGATTAAGGAGGTATATGACCTCCCCCATAAGGGAAATAATTATAGGAGGTGGAAGGGCCTCCCATGGATCCTTGCAGAGGAGTGTTAGAACTCCCTGCCCCCAGACCTAAGGTCTGTAAAGTGGAGAAGGAAAGTATAGGACTTGTACCTGAGCTAGGCATCCCATATGAAAATGGAGGGCCTGTCGCACTCTGGGTCAAGGGAGGATTAGCCACTGCCATTGACGGACTTGGACCACTGCTCTAGTTATAGGCGGTCAAGACCATGGTGGTCCAGACTAGTGAAGGTGGGTTCAGAGGTAGAATACCCCAGGGGATGACAACCGTGGCAGGAATATGAGGATTCCCAGAAGAAGAGACGGCATTTGTTTCCATTGCTACCTGCTTTAAAGGTTTCGAAAGTTCCTCTAACAGAGTTTGGTCAGGTACATTTTCCTGTGACCCGGTCACTTCAAACGACCCTTGTTGGTCCATTTTTTGCCTTAGAGGTGGTCGGGGTGGCTCTAGTGTAACTGGTGGCAGGCCTAGAAGCCTTCGTAATCGACAGAGCTCTTGATCCTCCATTGTGTGAGAAGATCAATGAAACGATAGGGATTTCTACTCATTCAACAAAAAACAGCACACACTATAACAAGTCCCTACAAGATAAACAAGAAAACACTAAACTAGTTGGAAGAACAGTTACAACAACCCATACTAGAGCAACTTACCGGTGCAAGTGAAACTTGAAAACGGAAGCACCCTCTGGGTATACTCTGCAAAGCGTGGCCCGATGTCTGTCCTAGGTATCATGGTATACCCCTGTAGTCACCTGTGTATGTCACTAAAAAATATAGGCAACTAGGTTTCCAGTGCGTGAATAGTCACCAGGCGGGTACAATCGACAGTCGGGTAGACCACAATGAGCAGGGTATCAAGCCTGAAACCTGTCAAGGGTATCGAAAGAAAGTGGTCTGGAAGACAACTGAGGGCCTTGAATGGATTCAAGACCCATGAAGCTCAGTGGAAAATGCAATCGACGGAATCCCTAGACAAGCCTTCTATATGTGTTCTCCACTACAATTAGTTCAGCTTTGGAGGGGTTATCTCCACTACCTTTCTGCATGTGACCTCGTGTTTAGCCCCTGTCTTAGAGGGGGGTCCCGGATAAATTTCACGATAATGGACTTGGACACTCCCTAACTCAGAGTCCAATGTTTGATTCAATGGCCTTGAAGAGTTTCCTCTCCAACCTAATTCAAGGCCCTAACCCTAAACTAGTTGGTTGACCCTACAAACATAAAAAGTCTAATTAATTTTAGATTTAGCGTTATTTTTAAAGGCTTTTCTTAAGTCAAGGGTGATGGAAATGAACCTAGTGATGTTTTGAGCGACACAAAGAGAAAATAAGTAGATAACTGGAAAGAAAAATAACTTTTATGAACAAATTCAAATCTGCGTTTTCGTAACCAACTTTTCAAGAAATTTTTTTCTAAGATCTTTGAACAACAAAATCAAACAGGATTTCGCTCGACTACGAGCTACTTAAATGTCTTAAGTAAACAACCAAGAACTTATGAAAGCAAAGAATTCTCATGGTTACTAATGCAAACCAACAACCATTTAACCAGACCAAGAACTAAAAGATATAGTTTTTTTATTTTAATGCTCACAAAGAAAAAAAAGGAAAAATAACGACAAGTAAAGACCAAGAAAAATTCTAGCCTAAGCACAGATCGCAAAGAGTCACTTTAAAAATAACACAGAAGAAGATTAAAATGGACTCTCACACTTGTCGAAAATCCCTATAAAAGGAAAATTTTGAGGAAAACTTCTTAATGAAAAAGAAAGCTATTGCTATGATCAAACCTAAGTTACTGACCGCTATGACAGAGACCAAAAAACCTGAGAGGTATAACTCTTGACAAAGAAAAGGATGACTGCCTCTCCTTAAACAAAAATTTTCTCAACAGGTACGCTACTGACAGTTCAACAACCAACGTGTGCACATGAGCTGTGTAAAGTCAGGGCGCGTGTACACGCATGCAGACCTTATGCAGGCTGCGTGTACTTCTGAAACTCTTCAAAAATGAAAAAAAAAGCAATCAAGCACTGGCATAGACTACTGGTATTGAGAACCATAATCTCTTGAAGACTCAGAAACTTACTTTGATAGAAAAAAGAAAACAATTCAAGGAAATTTTCATAGAACAAAACCAATCTAAGGTGGAACCTACTATAAACTACAAACAACATAGACCATAATGAGTTCCAGAAAACCCCTGAGAAGGATCACTTCTGACAGGGGAGAGGATGACTGCCTCTCTAAACAAAAATTTTCTGAATTAAAACATGCTACTGACACTTCATTAGCTAGCGTGTACACATGGACTGTGTGAAATTAGGGCGTGGGTACACGTGTGCAGGCCTTATACAGGTCACATGTACCTCTGCGGGTCCCGTAAAAAAATGCATCCAAGAAAAGAAACAGAGACAACGAGTATGGAAGACCATAATCTCTGTTAGCTCAGAATTTTGCCGAAACTTTAAAAATAAGGAATGAAACCAATTTTTAAAAATAACCAAGAAAAATATTCCCAGAAACCCTAGATATCCCCAGTATGGTCGCCAATTCTATTGTGGGTAGGAATCCCTCCTATGGACTTATCATTTAAGGGCTCTAATCATGCATGCAAAAAATTATCATTTCAAAGGCCTCTACTTTCTCCTATTCTCCCAACACAAAACCCCACATTCATTCAATAAAAAGGTGTAAACAAGATTTGATAACTCTACCTTAAGTCCTTCATTTGATGTCGAGCACTTTTCTTTCACTCACTTTTTTATTGCAAGCCTCCTCCGAAAGATGACCTGCATTCACACATGAACAAACAAAGATCTACGAACATGCATTTCATATACTAATTTCTGGGTTAGTTGTGACAATCTCATAAAATAAATATTCAACTTGAACACATGATATGGTGGGACGGGAAAAGTTTTCCTTTTGTATTAATATTCACAAGAGTAAACTTACAATATGTGGTCGGCATTTCTCCTCGAAACTGGTCCTCAGCTCCTCTTCAACTATCTTCCAACTACTTTGCTTTATATTTCTCTTTGCACAAGGATGGATAAAGGTTGGGACAAGGGAAATGCTCAATTGGGTATAGTTTCTTTACTATTATTTTCCTCCTTTCAAATGGGACCTGTATCCCTTCTTTTAGGCTAGAAGGATCTAGGTATTTGGTCGAATGACCGGCCATGCATGGTCGAAATGTTTAGTTAACTTACCCAAAGATGTGTGTTCCGTCAGCAACTTTCCTTTTTTCATGCTTTTGTAGGTACATGTGGGCTGTATTGAGGTAACTAGCATGTAAACGCGTGCAGTAGTGTATTAGGGCGCGCGGGCCTTTAAAAAAGGTATTTTTAAGAAAAGTTGTTCAGTAGTGTTTTGGAAAAGAAGGAATTTGAGATGGCCTGGCATGTTTGGTGCAAATTTAGGTTATAACACATGGGTAAACCCATGGGCCGACATCCCCATACCCTTTACATAAACCCAAATCAAAAAATCCCTAAAAAGGGGCTGAGATCCCACGATCTATGCTTCGACTTGCGCTCCGCCTTCGATAGCCTGTCGTAGTCCCAAAAGTAGGTCAAACATGACCAAGGATTCTCAAAAATTGGTCAAGGGCCAATAGGCCCCCAACACTCACCTGTGACTTGTATTGAGTCACTCTGATCTGGGTAGCTTTGCTTCAAAAGCTTCAAGCTTGGCTCAAGCTTCTTCAACCTGTTGTTGTGCCAGGGCCTCCTATTCAATGAACTCTTGGATGACTACTTCGTTGATAGGTCCCTCTAAGAGTTGTTCAACTGCAATGACTACTTGTTCCAATTCTCCGCCTCGACTTTCAATCTCCTCGAATAGTTGGCAAGCTTCATCCTAGACTGGTTGGAGCCTTTGAGTCACTTCCATGAATTTTTCCTGAATGGTGTCAACTTGCTATTGAGCAGTGTGCTTCTCTTAGGATCACTTCATCCTTTCAATAGATGACAGGGGCTTCAACTATGCCTGCATTGTTTCTTCTTGCTGCTTCACCTCCTGGAGCTGTTACTCCAGTGACTTTAGATCAATATCTTTAGTGAGTCGCTCATAATTCTGTGCGTTGTGAGCACTTAGCCGTTTTCAGTCCAGAGCGAATACTCTGATCCTGTCGACTGCGCTCCGGGCAGTGGATTCTCTTTGATATCTCACATCCAGCGGGGTACTTGGCACTGTTCGTAGCTTGAGGTCTATGATTTTTTGATGAATCTTTTGGATAGCTTCCCCAAGCTTCTCTACTTGATGTTCCACTGGGTCTTCCTATTTTTTCTCTAAGCCGATGATAGAGCGAAGTGCTCTGGTGACTGCTTCTTTTACTCCCACCTGCACTGCAAGAAACTACTCTTTCTCTTGCTGGATCTGTGATTTCTCTTCTTCAAACTTAGTTTGGAGGGAATCCTTCTCTTGATGCACAACTCAGTGTTTCTCTATGACTACTTTTTGTACTTGATTTAGGGCCTTTGTGGCCTTTTTGGTTTCTCCCTATGTGCAAAGAAGCCGGGCTTCGGTTGCATCAGTTAGTTTGCAGAGTTGGGCAGGCTCATCTCCCAACTCAGGTGTTTCTGACGGTGGGGGTGCAATGGATACTACGCGGATGGACTGAAGGGCTTGCTGTACCCCTCTGAGTTCAACCTCGATTCTGTCATACATCTCCTCCTGCTTGGCTTCTTTTTTCTCTAAGATTTCCTACGAGGTGTCGTTCACAACTGTGATGATAAAGTCAAAGTCATCGATAGTGAGCATATTCTGCTTCTTAGTTAGGGTGGCTCTGGATTTCTTCTGGGAAGTGGGTTTCGTAGGAGAAACCTTCCTTTTATTCAAGGGGTCAGTCTCATCAATAGGATCCCTAGGCAGTGTTACTTCGCCTTGCTTCTGTTGGTATTCTTTTCTCTTTGTTTCTTCTACCTCGTCATCACCCCCTCGTCCAGCTGATACCGAATTAGTTCCTTCCGATGCGCTGCCCAAGTTTTGGACCTCCTCGGTCTTCTTCCTTTTGCTAGTTCTAGGTGTGTCATGTTCTTTATGAGCGACCTCCGAACTATCAAGTTCAGGATCAAACATTTCTGCAGGGTCATCAGGGAGAAGGAGGTCTACTAACCAGTCCTTAGTTATCTCCTTGAGGTCCTCCTCTGTGAGTTTGTAGTATGACTGTAGCTCCTCTTTATGCTTGTCTCCTCGCGCAGTGATATAGATGAAGTGCTGATCTGCGCGGAACTTCATGAGGGTTCAGAACAACTGTAGGGTGTTTGGCATCATGCGATTTTCAACTTTGATATCCCTCTTCAGTTGGATATAATATGTATGAAATGCCGCGTTCAACTGCCACTATTTTCCCATATTGCTCGAGTACCAGATCTTGGTGAACTTCACAACAAGCAGCTCAAACGGATCAATGTCTGGGAAGGTTGCACCTTCTGGCATCTCCCAAGAAATAAACACAATGAGGATTATGAGACAGCTAAAGTGGAACTCGTAGCCCTAATCCTGTGCTTCGCGGTAGTCTAATTCCAACTGGTTAACTAGGTAATTTGCCTAGTTCATCTATAGGCCTTCCATGCATTTCCCAGTGAGGTTAACGACAAACCCTGTGACCTGCGTGGGTCTATTCTTTCTCACAATATTTCCTGCGATTAATTGGCATGCTAGGTGCACTGCACCATTCTGGATGGAGGCTACCTTGTAGCCTCACATCCCTTTCTCAACCTCGCCGTAGGTATCCTTGATCTTCTGTGCTAAGCCATGATTGGAAGCCCCCCCTGGGTAGAAGTCTTATGGGTCAGGTCCTTGCATGCTCAATCCGGTGATCCTATGGATAAACATAGGATCGACTGTGATACGTTGGTCTAGCCATAAGTAGTTTCCATGGTAGGATGAGAGAAGGATATTAACACATGCATTAACCTCCTGGTGCCTTCCAAAGTGTGGTATCTTCATTACATTCAACAGGGTGGACTATGTGAGGTTCATGGTCCATGGCTGGGGGATTATTTTCGAGTTCCTCCCCTTCATCCTGTTCAGATACTTGTAAGGAGAAAGCATGCTATAATTCTTTCGGTCACCTAGGTTAAAGTCATTGAACTTCAACTTCGCGATCTTATCTTGCTACGTCTTGACTACACGTATCCCCTTTGGGAGGTACGCAGTAACCATGGTGTAATCAAAGTCCCTCGGGACACTATCATGACTCAATGCACCGACCATAGGTGGGATGTAGTCGGGCAAGATGGTCGGGATTAACTTCACGTTTTCTAGATCATCTCTATGCTTGGTTCTCTTTTCTGTAGCCGGTTGGGATGGTCCAGATCCACGAGTAGTCGACAGAGAGGCTTACACTCCTCATGTTGATGAAGCTTGAACTCTCGTGGACATCACTCTCTCGACCATCATGTCAATTAAAACTTCCTCGACTGACTTCTCCACAACGTTGAGCTTGTCCGACATGCATGCTCTCGATCAAAAATATCAGGTGGATGGGTAAGTGCTCAAAGCAATACAATCGGTGTCAATCTTACTAAGCACAACACAGTAGCAATGGGTTCTCTTGTTAGCTATGATACAATTCACAAAAGTGTTCTCGGTGCAACAGTCAACGGTCTAAGTAGACATGATGTAACGGATCTCTCCAATGAATAAGAATATTTCCATCAATGTAGTTCTGTCCGTTGTGATGCGGTCCCAATGGTCCGATGTCAAACTTTCTAGTCATAAACGTTGTTCTAATAGTTCTGGAATGTCGGTCCAATGGTTATAATGCTTCAAACAGTCATATCACTTCATCATGGTGAAGTTCCATGGGGTGTTGTTCTGGTATACTGATGAAGTTCCAATTTTGCAAATCTTCCATCCGCGAAGTTCCCTCTGGGTCCTTCTGTAATTTTTTCGATCTTGGCTCTCTTCTTACTGAGCTTTCTATCCTTTTTCCTAGTGATCTTCATCTCGTTATTCCTCTTTCCATTCTGATTCTTGTCTTCTTTCGGCATAGAAACTTCACACTGTTGATATTCTTTCATAGAATTAGAGAGTAATACTGCTTCTTTATCTGGGGTAGGTGCTCTACTCATATGTGAATCTTCTTGTGTCTTTCAACTTCATGATCCGAGTTACTGGTTCTAAGTAGCTTCGATCTGTTCTCCTGTTCTACAATCAAGTGTGATATCTTCCTAGTCATGAAATATTTTAATTCCTTCTTTTTCTGTTCTCGAACCTCCTCTTCTTTTCTTCTGGTCTGATATTTCTTGATCCAGGTTTTTCCTAATAACATAGTAAATGGAGCACTATTCTCAATGAATCTAACAATCTCAAAATATTCCTTTGTTGAAGCTCCATGAGCACTCATAGATATTTGGGTGAGCCTTCCACATAGGGTTATCAGTTTTCCTTTAAATAATCCTATTCTTCCCAATGAAGGAATCATAGCAGGATTTCCTAAAGTTTCCCAAGTTCTTTATGTCATGATATTTACCTATGTTTCTTCATCCAAAACACAGTCAATGTCGAAGTCTCCTATTCTTGCTTCTATGCATTCTTTTTCTTTGAAGATCTCTGATAAGTTGATATCTCCGTGATCATTTAGGGTTTCTTTCATTTGCAGTAATACAGTCTCTGATTCTGTCTGGGGCTCTCCCATGGTCTCAATTTCTTGACCTTTCTTAGGGTATTCTTGTCCCATATTCATTCTATCAATCTTAGCAATCATTCTAGGTAAATCCAAAACTTCATGATCCATAGATTTACAACAGAGACAACCAAGTGTTCTATCAGGGAATTCCTTAGCAAGATGTCCCGGTCTTCTGTAACTGTAACAAAGGGTTAATCCTCTTTTTTTTTTAAATGATCCCCAACTTTTCCTATACTGCGCACTAGGATCATAGTAGCTAACCTGCAAACAATTCTTTCTAGGATCCTGCATCCATTTGTTAGTCCAAACATTCTTTCTATGCATAGGAATAACATATCTTTCATTATTTCTATCAGATCTACTCATATCAGACCTTATTTCTTCTAGTTGTGCCCTAGTTTTCAGAATAGGATAACGTTTATCAAACATACCTAGATCCTCACTCTTGAAACAAAAATTTCCACTAATCTTAGTTTCAGCAGAGCACAAAGATTCTATATCTAAAACTTTTCACTATTTTTACCTTTATCAGAGCACAAAGCTTCCAGATATTACCTATTTTCTTCGGACTTGACTTCTCTTCTTAGCACAGAGCTTCATAGGTCAGTAGAATACTGTGCACTCAGGCAACAGATCCATGCACAAAGCTTTCTTTCTTTCCTTTAGTTCCTAGCAATCACAGTTTTAGGCCCCGACAACAGAACCATTTGTTGTCACAGGGGCAGACCCAAGGTTCAACGCTACAACAATGCACCAACAAAACCCTAACTACCGGCCCTTTCAGAAACACCTGTGAAGTAGATGAAGTCTCACCTGAGGTAGAGGCAGGGGTGGTTGTAGGACTCCAGTGTCTGCAACCTTTGCTGGGACACAGATCTGTGACTGTAACACCTTAACAGAGCACTAAGAAATTATAGTTCATCAATATTCAGTCTTAGTTTGCAGCACGGTTAAACCCTAATTATAGATCATTGCAATATTCCCATAGATTCAATAGAGTCAAGCACTAAGCATACTAACATAGTTCAAATATAGCATTCATTTACATTATTCAGCACTAAGATACCATATTAGATTCATCTATCATCTAACAACACACTAAGCATTCAATCATATAAACAAGATAGCAACCATAAAGCACATATCAATCATGAAACATGATATATGTGGTTCACCCCCACCCTGGGGATACATCCACCAATTCTTTGTCTTCTTTATTAGCTTCTCTCAATCCTCTACATTCATAGATCCACAAAACCCTACTCCGCATAGGACAAAGAGATCTGCGTGCACTTCGCCAGATCCTCCTTCCCCAAGTAGATCTAGGCACAGAGCCTTACACAGCCTTTTACAGTCACTTGCACTTAGCCTTACAAGTCTCACACAACATGCAAAAATCACTTACAATCACCAACTGCACTTAGCACTTGGCACTTAGCACCAAACCTTTCTCTGATCACATAGATCAAAAACTTCCTGACCGACTCTCTCTTACATCACCTAGCCTTCTATTTATACATTAAAAATAGGGCCTAAACATGGGTAAACCCATGGGATGACATCCCCATACCCGTTACATAAGCCCAAACCCAAAAATCCCTAAAAAGGGGCCTAGATGTTGCGATCTCTACTTCGACTTGTGCTCCACCTTTGACAGCCTATCAAAGTCCCAAAAGTAGGTCAAACATGACCAAGGATCCTCAAAACTTGGTCAAGGGACAATAGTTAGTTGTATGGTCACCACCGATGGTCATGTGAAAGGAAGGGGCATAGCCATAAAACCTAGCACCCACTGCGTAGATTTCTTAGAAAGGGAAAAAGGCGCCAAAGACATGAGCGTGCAGAGGTTATCTTAGTAACTGCTAAGAGATGAACTGATTGTAACTGCAGAAAATGACTTATTGCATCTACCAGAGAACTCAAGGAGATGGAGGGTGATCACCAGAGAAGCTGAAGAGTCTCTAGGTAGCTGCCAGTGGAATGATGACTCATCATAGAGACGATTGATAGATGAAAAGCGTCGAAGACTATAATTACAACAAAGAGGATAAAGCTCGACTCTGACAGAGAAGATAGAGAGACACACTACCAGAAAAGGCAGAGAATCTTAGGATATGCCACTGATGAAGAACAGACTCAGTATAACCGCCAAAGAAGACGATGAGTTGCATGTAGAATCTGGGAGAGGAATTGGCATGAGAAAGAGATGTAGAACAAAGAAGAGGTGGCAGCTGCTGTTGAGTGTTTTTCGTGCGGGTAGAAGCATGCTGTGTGCAGGAGTTGAAGCACACAGAAGAGGCGTGGTGCATAGAATGGAAAGAAGACACAGATCATAGAGCATAGAAGAAGCAAGAAACAAAAATTTATATCTGAGAGAAGAACAAAAAGCACATTAGATGCGAGGAGAGAGCAACTGATGCATGTAGAGCAGAGCAGTGTAGCAAAACATTGATGAGACTGGTAATACATAGATAAATGTTGTATCACTATGATAAATTCAAGAAAACAAAGATATATATTTTAGGGTGGTAGGGAGGATTGTTTTCCTCAGAGTTTCAAGTGGGTTCTTGAACATAGGGAGTTGTAGCTTCCATCATGTTGCAGCCAGAAAAACCAGGGTGGTAGGGTGGTGTAAGGGAGAACTATTGTTCTTTGTTATATAGGTTGGTGCTTGTGTGACTGGAAGTTGGTGCTTCCATCCAGTTGGTGCTGGAACATTTAGGGAGTTGTTGCTTCATTCTAGTGGGTGCTAGAGAAACCAGGGAGTTGGTGCTTCCTTCTAGTGGGTGCTAGAGAAACCAAAGAGTTGGTGCTCTCAGCAAGTTGCAGCTTGCAAAACAGAGGTGGTAGCCTCACAATGTGTTGGTTCTCATAATAATGATAATGTACAAAAAATAAAGATTACTTATCATATCAAGAAGCAGAGGTTTTTCCCTTTATGGGTTTCCTCAGGAAATATCTGTCTCTGTATATTTCATGCATGTGATTGATGTTGAATATTCTATTGCCTACCTTCCTGCATTATTGTGATTGTCATTGAATTCTCTGTAAAGAGTTTAAAATAAGTATATTTGTTTAAGCACAGTAACAACTGATTCACCTCCCCTCTTAGTTGTCCAACATTATGCACACAGTGAATGAGATAAGCACATAAATACACTTATATTTTAAGAAAAGTCACCAAATGCGTGTAGAAATAAGATGTTCCTCCTAGCCATAGACTCTATTGCTCATAATCTTTCAGCAACATGTCACCCAAGCTAGGGCTTAAACCCCTCAAGGAAAAAGTTTTCCGAATTCTAGGATAAGGTATGATACTCAATAAAATTACTCAATCCAAGGTGCCACTACTACAACGAGTCTTCATTATCTCATTCCCCATGCACCAGTCACACATAATGAAGTGTTCCCCTTCTCTTCTCAATAGTTCCTCAGTTTCCCCACTTCCCTTCCATGGTTTTAGAAACATGATACAAATCAAGTCTCCGAGTCTTGCAACTAATTCCCAACGCACTAAGAAATGATTCCCAAAAAAAACTCTCACCTGAAGAGATTGCTCAAGGGCCTGACAACCCACCTCTTCGACAACAAATATCTCATCTAAAGATATCACATGTGTGATAACCCGCCTCTTCAACAACATGAATCTAGTTATAGAAAAAAAAACTCTTACAAGGTCTTCTCTCTACATATAAGGTAATAGTAGTATTTTCCAGATAGTCCGACCCCTTCTACTGATGAGAAAGTGAATGAATTCCATTAAAATAATGAATTTTTCCAGAAATACACTAAGGTCAAAAATATATATTGCATGCCTTAAAATTGGAACTTGTCATATTCAGAAGTAGCTTTATCCACTTGGTGACTCATTCTATTCCATTGGAACTTAGGATAAATTAATTATCCATAACATACACTTTTTTGGAAATATTAATAAAATATTCCCCAAGACTTAAGTCCCCACCCTTTTTCCCTTTTTCAGTAGAGTTATCCCCTCGTATCGTTTTGTATGACATGTCTACATGCAACGATGTAATAATACTAATGACTGATTACATTTACATGGATAGGTGCCCTGGTCTATTTGTATCCCGAATCACCAGCCTCATAACCACGCAGGCTCTCTGACCTCAATACACACACACACACACACGCACACACACATATCATTTCAATGTTCACTTCTAGGTAGCTCCCCCACACTTATCCAAGTGTGCGCAATATTGTGAAAAGTGCGCACCCTTTCCTTGATAAAAATTCTTCGTGCACTTATCTAGGTGCACGCAAAACCAAAACTAGGTGCCAACGACTCACCAGTCTATATGTACATTTACATTTACAATTGGTACCATGGCTCACCATATTATATGTACAATTACAAAGGGTTCAGATTAGGGACATTACATTCCCCTCCCCCTTATTTATGCACCATCCTCAATGCATCATATATGCATGTACATACAAAATTTCAAAAATATTCAAAAATATGCGGATACTCTACCTACATAGCATCCTTGCACTCCCAAGTTGCATCCTCAGGACCGTACCAAGTACATTGGACCTTTACCAACTCCATTAATCGATTCCAAAGATATTTGATTTTCCGATCCAATATGAAAACTGGTCGCACTAGAAAATCCACCTGAATCATATTCCAATCAATAATATGATTAGCATCAGGTACATACTTTTTAAGCAATGAAATATGGAAAAAATTATGAACACACAAGGATGTAGGAAATTCAAGCATATATACAACATGACCAATCCTCTATAGGATTTCAAATGGTCCACAAAAGCGCACTACAAACTTAGAACAATTTCCCAACTTCAGGGAACTGTGTTTGACTTTAACTTTCGAGAACACATGGTCTCCCACTTTAAACTCTCTATGGGTTCTACCTTTGTCTGTGAAACTTTTCTTCCTATCCTGGGTAGCCTTTAAGTTCTTCCTTATTTTTACCATCCGCTCTTCCATTTCATGGAGTAGATCTGGCCCAACTAATGTGTGGTCTGCTGGGTTGTCCCAACTCACTAGCGTGTTTCACTTTCTACCATAAAGTGATTCAAATGAACTCATCTTTAAATATGCTTGATAGCCATTGTTGTGAAAACAATCTACCAAGTGAAGGTAGTCTTCCCATTTTGATGGCTTATCCATCACATACATCCTAAGCATATATTCAATCACTCGATTTAACCTCTCTGTTTGATCATCTGTCTCAGGGTGATATGTTGTGCTAAATTTCATATTTTTCACAAATCCTTTGAATAACTCTTTCCACAATTTTGAGGTGATATTGGAATCTCTATCAGACACAATTTTCTTAGGTACACCATCCAACTTAGCAATTTATCGCATGTATATCTCATCAATGTTGGTTTCCTTGTGTGCCGACTTCACTGGAATAAAATGGGAAGATTTAGTAAGCTTGTCCACCACTACCATAATAAAATCATGTTTATTAGAAGTCCTAGGCAACTTAGTAATGAAATCCATGGTCACAACTTCCCATTTCCACTCAATAATGGGAAAAGGATGTAGTAAAATAACTGGATGTTTGTGCTCAACCTTGACTTTTTGACATTCAAGGCATCTAGCAATAAAATCAACAACTTTATTTTTCATACCTGACCAATAGTATTTCTTTTTTACTACGATGATTGTCTTCTGGTAGCCTAGATGTACAACATAAGGAACTTTATGCATCTCTGACAATAACAAAATTTTCAACTCTTGATCATTTGGCACATAGACTCTGTGTCTATACATGAGGATTCCATCCTCTCTGAACTCATAACCTTCAAACTTCTATTGCGGCATACCTTGCTATAAAGTCACCTTTATGTTCATATAGCGCTGATATGATTTGGTAACTTCTAAAATTATATCACACATTGGATTTGTACATGGTAACGACTGCAACATGTATCTTATGCACCATCCTGCTGAGTGCATCGGTCTCCTTTTTCTCTTTTCTTCTGATATGATTTATGTCAAAGTCATAATCACTGAGGAATTCTAACCACCTGATTTCTCTAGAATTTAAACTTGGCTATCCAAATAGATACTTCATACCACTATGGTCTGTCCTCAGCTCAAATATTTTACCCATAATATAATGTCACCACATATTCAAGGCATGCACTATGGCTGCCAATTATAAGTCATGAGTAGCATAGAGCCTTCAATGCACTTCCAACTTTCTTGATTCATAGCATACCACATGTCCATTCTGACTAAGGACTCAACTGATCCCTTCCTTGCATGTATCCGTGCACACAACAAAGTCTACATCTGAATCAATGATTCTCAAAATTAGCACACTTGTCAACAAACTTTTCAAGTGTTGAAAACTTCTTGCAGAATCCAGAGTCCATTCAAACTGCACACCTTTCTTTTGCAATGATGTAATTGGATGCACAATTTTTGATAATCCTTCAATAAACCTTCTGTAATAACCCAACAATCCCATAAATGACCTTACCTATACAAAATTTCTTGGTGTTAGACATTGTTCAATGGATTTTATCTTTTTTGGATCCACAACTACTCCTTCCTTGGAAAAGATATAACCCAAATAATGAATTTGTCATTGATAAAATGAGCACTTGCTCAACTTTTCATAAATTTGATGCTCCCTTAATACTTGTAGCACCATCCTCAAGTGTTGCTCATTCTCTTCTTTAGAATTTGAGTAAATAAGTATTTCATCCAGAAATACAATGACAAACTTATCTAAGTAACTTATGAAAACTCCATTCATTAGACACATGAAGGCAACTGGTGCATTTGACAATCTGAAAGGAACCAATGTGAACTCCTAATGTCAGTACCTTGTTCTGAAGGAAGTGTTGCTGATGTCTTCTCACTTGGTGATATCCATATCTGAGATCAATCTTTGAAAATATGTGCACACCCCACAATTGATCAAAGAGGTCATCTATCCTTGACAAAGGATACTTTCTCTTTACTGTTACTTTGTTCAACTGCCTGAAGTTGATACAAAGTCTCAACGTACCATATTTCTTCTTCACGAACAATACTAGGGAACCCCAAGGTGACACAATTGGGTGTATATACCCCTTCTTCAAAATCTCTTCAAGTTGCATCAACAAATCCTTCAATTATGGCGTACTCATCCTATAATGAGTCTTAGATACACGTGCTTCTCTTTTCAATGGAAACCCCAATATATCTTTAAAGATATCCTCAAATTATTTTAGTATTTCACAATCTTCAACATTTTGTACTTTATCCTTAGGTGACTCTTCCATGTGCACTACAAATACTAGACATCCTTTCTTGTATCTTTTCTTCAATTGCAAGGATGAAACTTCTATGATAGTTACAACTATTTGAATTAATTGAACTATTCTAAAGTTTCCTTCCTCATCCAAGCAAGTAAATGCCTTATTGTAACAATCTAGGACAACATGATGCTCGTCCAACCAATCCATACCAATGAGGAAATCATACGAACCCAAAGGTATGATATTTAAATCAACCTTTGTGCGCAATCCATTCATTTCCATTGGACATGTCTTAACCATCTCATTAATTTTCCTTTTTTCCCCTGTAGATAACTATACCAACCAATATTTTCCAAGCTTGCTTCTCGACAATTTGAATCTTTCCATCGGGGATGTTTTTAAGGATGGAAATTTATATTAAAATGTAGAAACATGGGCTAATATTACTATTCCTTATTATAAAAATGTAAAATGTTTAGCGATAGTTTTGTAAAAATATTCAAATTTCTAAGGATTTTATATACTTTCTATAACATTTTGGCGATTTTTAAGGTAAGATAATTTTATTCTATGGAATTTGGGAGAAACATTTTTAGAAAAAATGTAAATAGGGGAATCATTTTTGGGAAAAACCATGGAAAATTATCCCATTTGCGGAAATTAGCCCCTAAAATCATCTATGATTTCCACCATCTTAGGATATAGATAACTATGAATAGATCCTGAATAAATTAAAATAGCAATGAGTTCGCCATTAATATTGACTAAAACTCATCTTGCTTGTTATCAAGGGATGTGTAAATCCTTGGTACATTTCTTCCCATGTCCTCAACTGTCGCATCTTGCTGTACACTATACACAATCCTCGCTTTATCACCTCTTTGAGGGAAATCTCTATGCATATGCTCTCTTCCACAACTCCAACATTGAATTGATTGTTGTCTTGGATTTTTCTCCATTGTCTCCATTATTCTGGACTCCTTGGGAGTTGGATATCCTTGCACAATATTCCTAAAGAATGGTGGCCTAGTCCCCTTCTTCCTCTGTTCCACCTTTCTTTTCATCTTGTCTTTCCAATCCTTTTAGAAATTTGGTCTTCCCTTTTTCCAATCATAAAAACATTTAGCACGCATTATGGTTTCCTCCAATTTCTTGGGATCATCATACTATATCTTGTCACTGATAAATGAGGGAAACCCACTCAAGTGCCTATTAATTTTAAATTGCTCATTCTTGATGAATGCGACATAATTAAACAACTCTAAGAATCTTCTTTCATACTCATCTATTGTCATAATCCCAAACTTGAGTTCAAATAACTCCTTCTTTTTCTTGTCATAGTGTTAGATGTATGGGCTGACCCAGTTTCTACCTTATTTCTCCAACAAAACCCTTTTCACCAACGACCCTTCTGTTAAACCAGAAGGCTACACCACGCAAATAGTGCACAATTTAGTCTCACCTGAGATGTTTTATGGGTGACTGCTGGACGCAAATGTCTGTAGTCATGGAAGGGATTTGGGATGTTCTTCTTACTACTGTTCTACTTTAACATGCATAAAATTCATTAGATCTATCAATTTATCCATTCAACAACATTCATCATACTAGTGTGAATTGTAAATAAACCCTAACAGATGAATTCGTCTAACCATTCATTCATCATAAAGCATATAAAAATAATACATCACACATAAACACACCATTTTACCATGGTTCACCCCCTCCAAGGCTACGTCCACAAAGATCTTCTACTTATTTCTTATTCTCCATCAAAATAGCGGTGCGCACATTACATCATAAGGTTAAAGAATATTACATGTGAGGCTGACCAGTGTAGCACCAAGCTCCACTTCTTGCGACCTGACCCTCAGTTATATCTCAATATTGAATCTATATTGTTATCACTCCAAGAAACTCTTTGGGGTTGTAAGCCAAAGATGCTTGGTAACTTAAGATAAGATAATTTAGGTATGCTTGGATCAATGGGATAACTCAATAACTAATAAAATGGACAACTCATCATACATTCGAATAAGACAATGCTTTTAGAGATCAATAATAAGACAAAATAGTTTAAACAGGGGATGACTAATACTAATTTTGATAACCAAATACAATAAGGTGCAGGGTCATACAAGATAGCAAGGATGTTCTTCAATTCAAGTTTATGAGATTAATAAAGAGATGATAGTCTTTAGAAGCTAAAACAAACCGAATTCAAGTGCAGAGAGACGAAGTACATGACCAATATGATATTGATGAAAAAAGAAAACTGTGATTCTATTATCAAATAAGAGTCTATTACAGTAGAAAAATGTATCAAAGATTGAACCCCTACTTCATCTGAAGTTCTTGGCTTTATAGCCTTTACAAAAACACTGAGATCCTATAAAGGAGGATCGAATTTATTTGAAATAGACAATCAAAACTGACACAAGAAAATAGTAAGAGATCCTAAAAACTAGGTCAACTCCTCACCTTTGATGATCTTCATATCCTTCAAAAATTTTACAAGTGTAGAAAGCCTTCCAAGGCTTTTGAATCTCCATAGAAGATAAGATAAATCGAATTTGCCACTTTTAGCAAAAAATTGTTTCTGTGCCCAGAAAATATGTAGCTAATTCCACTTTTCCACCTTGATAAACACCTCAAACATCATAAGAAAAACTTAAATATGATGTGTTTAATTATTGTCCATCTTTCTAAACCCTCCTCCAAGCATTTTATTAATAAAAACTTGGATCTCGGAAAAAACATAACTTCTTTGTCCTATCTGCAGTTTCACCAGCGCTTCAACCTTGAAATTTGCTAGTTAGCCGGTGAAAGTTCTACTTTTCAATGGCTAATTGTTTGTAGATGCGCTTCCTATGCTAGTGAAAACTCTGCTTTGGCCAAAACAAAATCTTCAAAATGGGTACACTCTGCCTCCATGGCTGCCATCTGTTCTTTTAGAATTTGAACCAACTTATTTTATTGTCTTCTTCAATTTGCTCCATATCTTCCTTTGGCAAAAAAATGATTAGTGAGCCAATGTGCTCTTTCAATTCTAACTTCATGCTATGATTTGGAAAAATAGACAGAACCCCAGAGCTGAGGTGCTTAAAATTGGATGTCCAAAAGCTAGGATTACACAAGACGTAGATACAGGTGTGTGCTTCCAGCCTGGTTGTTTGCCAAATGGAATATATGCAGTACCCATGAAGCTTAAATCTAGCTGCCCAAAATGCCCAATTGGTACAAAAGGATTTGTATAAAGCAACATCCTGAATTCCTGGAATACCTCCTGGAGGACAAATAAAGGGACCTGTAAAACCAGAAGGAGGTGCCCCATAGAAAGAGTCTACACTAGAATGGCATTGCTTCCATCCTCCAACAGGTCCTAGCCCCATGCTTGGAAGTCCCTGCTTAATAGTAGTGCTGCAATTACTGCATACTGTGAGAAACATAACATTTTTCCAACTTGTCTTGCTTTGCACTCTATGATATGCACATGTAAACAAATGGCATGGTTCAGACACCTGCACTATCTCTATCAAAGAGAATATTTGGAGATGAAACTTTTCTAGGCCTCAATACTTGTCCGACCACAAATGACAGAGAAGAATGTGGGCAACCACGATCCAATAGAATGATTTCTATGATGGTGATCTCTTCCACAAATTTCTTCTTGATCTCCTGCTACCATTGTGTACATAGGAACATCAGGTGTAACTACAGAGCTTCCTGCAATAAATGCAAAGGATCCAAGGTGAAACAATGGGTGAACAACAACAACTCCATTAATATGAACTTGACAAATTTTCTCTCATTTCCAGTTAGTCCCTCTGGATGGTTTGTATTTTTTTTGGGTTCTTGGTTTCAAGATATTTGATAGCCTCTAAGCTGTGGAGATGATTCTCGGGCCACCCAACAACATTGACGTCATATCCATATCCTGGATCCTAGAAGAAGGCATTTCCTTCATTAGAGAACCCTGTTCATGTATCCTTCTTGTGACTTGGCACTTGGTTTGCCATCAAGGATACACCTGCAATGATTAAGTCAATAACTGTAACACCATCCTCTATTGTGGTTGTCGCAACAATTGGGTTATAACCATGCCACACATGATCATGAAAAATCATTCCTTCAGCTGCAACGCCTTTCCAATCAATAAGTGAAGTTCCTTCCAAAAGAATCGAGACATCAAACATAATAACTATATAGAAAATATTTGTTGAGGGTTATAAGCTCCATAAATTTGTTTTGTATAAATAATGGTGGCTCCAGAGCCAAGGCATAAAATTTCAACGATGGAAATTAATAACCAAACGAACTGATCTTTTGAATAGACATAAAGGAGCAACTATTCTTATGACAAATATTTGCAGCTGTTTCAAAACATGTGCATCTACGCGCAATATAAATTGACAGAAGGTTTGTTTGAGTGTTGAATAACTCAATACTTACAGCTCGACATAACAGTCTTTAAAATTTGTAATGTTTATATATGAAATCGATCTTTGTATGATCTCTTAGCACCTGATGTTATGAGATTTTAATTACCTTTCGATATCTACAAACAATTGAATACTTCCTCTATCTTCTCGGCGCGTATGGCTTTGACATATCGACATGTGACTTGACCTGACAGATTTCTTGTTTCATGACTTGAATCATGGCTCGATTAGTGGCCAGATATCTTTGACCTGTCAAAACGATTTATAAAACAAACTACATTCAACAATAGACATCTGCGTGGCCTTTGAGTTTTAGCTTAACTCGTGGCTAGATTAATGGCTCAATTTCGGTGTCGACTAGCCTTTAAATCTTGAATTAGTGCTCTAGTCTTTGGAGTATTCCATGGCATATGATATAAACTTTTGGTTTGGCTTATGAATTAGATTGAGAGTTAACTTACGGGTCCCCAACCTTTTTATAAAAGCCTAAAACTTGGATCTTTAAGAATAAGTCATAAACCCAATAAGCTAGATTAGGACTAGACATTAATATGACTTGAAGTTTGTCATATAATTGATATACCTTGGGTTTATACTTAGGTCATAGATCACTTTGTGTGCACACACAAAAAGAATTTAAAAAAGACAAAAACTATGGTTTAGGCTATGTATCAATTAAGAAATATTGAGAATATGTATTTGTGAAATGCAGGTTGAAGACCGAATAACAAAGGTTTGGAGCAATCATGATCAATGAGAGATGATAAAGAAACTACAAGTTTAATACACTGGCCAAATGATAATAAGAAAAGTGAGTGAAACAAAGAGAGAGAGAGAGATAAAAATGCTCTCAAAAAACCAGTGCATTTTGATCGCTAACAACTGGCTCCAACTGGGATGGAGATCTCCCTGCGAGGTTTCCAAGAACCTAGTAGTTCCAGTCGCCTTTACCATTGGGATATGGAGTCATCTGGTCTGTACAACTGTTCCTCTGCAAACATGCAGCCTGCCTGTAGCTTGCTCTTAGCCTGCCTATAGCCTGCCTTGCTTATTTATGAACTCAATAACTGAAAATATCTAGCTACTCGTATGGCGAGCTTATTCTTCTACCTACTCCTACACTAATTAGTAGAGACAGATTGATCAAGTAAAACTAAATTTCCAATGCAACCAAGAAAGTAATTGACTTACTGATATCATGCTTGATATTTTCCCAAAAGATAAAAGAAACCATAGATTGCGGCAATGCAATTTGAAAAGATGACAAGACCAACCTTCATCTGACATAAATATTTTTGGATTTATGCTGCTCATAGACTCCAAATAGTCAACAAAAGAGTTATCAAATTCACAAAGAAATACCTCTTTGGAGTGCTGATCCAACTGTAAATTGAAATGATGATGAAGGTGTCCTTTACTAATCTCACTGTTGAATGCAGGCTGCTTGAGATCTGTTGGAGAAACATATAGGATGGATTGCTGATATGGAATTTTCATCTCCTCACTTTCTTCTTCATATCTACTGCAATCTACCTTTATCTGCAAGTCTGGAAAATGTGCTCTTTCCTCAACATATACTGCAGATGCAATACTTTCACTAACTGACTCAGATTCATTTCTTTTTCCTGCTGATATATGCATTGGTTCTTTGACATCAATACATCCAAAATAAACATGTTGATTTTGATCAATATTTAAAACAACAGACACATCTGATATGATGTCAGATATGTCACTATTATCCTTCCACACCTCTTGAACTACATGGTAAATGTCTTCTTCAACAATAAAATCTTTATCACAAACTTGATCTTTGTGACAAGAAAAAACTTTATGAAATGGAGAAAAATCTTCACAACATCCTTCAAAAAGATATTCAACTGGAAAATAATCTTTGCAAAAGGAATTGAAGGCTGAATGAAAATATTTCAAAGAACTAACACTTGCATTTGGGAGAGACCGACACCATTCAAGAGCGATCCCCTCTAATGAATACCTGAAAAGATTAATTTGAACATCCTCATGTACAATTTCAAGCCGATGAATAAAGTCATGAAAATACAACAAGTGTTCAGCTAGAATTTCCCATTCTTCTCCTCGAAATCTGGGAATACTACGTTCCCATTTATCTCTAGTAGGTACTGGATGAGGGTAACCAGAAATACTTGAAAAATCACAGAATGCATACCTCTTTGCAAAGATTTGGTTCATTTCATACCAGTGGAGTCGCCAACAGATCCATCCTTCATGGAGTCATCAAATAGATGATTTCAACCAAATGATGTCCAAGATTTGTCTATCATCAAAGATGGATCTATGTCATCTCCCAAGGAAGTTGAGCTTCAGTCTCCTCTCCTCGGCAATGACACCAATTTGTTAGCTCTCCAAGAAACTCTTTGGGGTTGTAAGCCAAATATGCTTGGTAACTTAAGATAAGATAATTTAGGTATGATTGGATCAATGTGATAACTCAATAACTAATGAAATGGACAACTCATCATACATTTGAATAAGACAATGCTTTTAGAAATCAATAATCAGACAAAATAGTTTAAACAGGGGGTGAAGAATACTAATCTTGATAACCAAATACAATAAGGTGCAGGGTCATACAAGATAGCAAGGATGTTCTTCAATTCAAGTTTATGAGCTTAATAAAGAGATGACAGTCTTTAGAAGCTAAAACAAACTGAATTCAAGTGCAGAGAGACGAAGTACATGACCAATCTGATATTGATGACAAAAGAAAATTGTGATTCTATTATCAAATAAGATTCTATTACAGTAGAAAAATGTATCCAAGATTGGACCCCTACTTCATTTGAAGTTCTTGGCTTTATATCCTTTACAAAAACATTAAGATCCTATAAAGGAGGATCGAATTTACTTGAAATAGATAGTCAGAACTGACACAAGGAAATAGGAAGAGATCCTAAAAACTAGGTCAACTCCTCATCTTTGATGATCTTTATATCCTTCAAAAATTTTACAAGTGTAGAAAGCCATCTAAGGCTGCTGAATCTCCATAGAAGATAAGATAAGTCAAATTTGCCACTTTTAGCAAAAAATTGTTTCTGTGCCCAGAAAATAGGTATCTTATTCCACTTTTCCAGCTTGCTAAACACCTGAAACATCATAACAGAAACTTAAATATGATGTGTTTAATTATTGTCCATCTTTTGACACCCGCCTCCAGGCGTTTGATTAAGAAAAACTTGGATCTGGGAAAAAATACAACTTCTCTGCCCTGTCTGTGGTTTCAGCAGCTCTTCAACCTTGAAATTTGCTAGTTAGCCGATGAAAGTTCTGCTTTTCAACGGCTAACTGTTTGTAGATGCGCTTCCTGTGCTGGTGAAAGCTCTTCTTTGGCCAAAAAAAAAATCTTCAAAATGGGTACACTCTGCCTCCATGGTTGCCATCTGTTCTTTTAGAATTTGAACCAAATTCTTTTATTGTCTTCTTCAATATGTTCCATATCTTCCTTTGACCAAAAAATGATTAGTGAGCCAATGTGCTCTTTCAATTCTAACTTCATGCTATGATTTGGAAAAATAGACAGAACCCCAAAGCTGAGTTGCTTAAAATTGGATGCCCAGAAGCTAGGATTACACAAGAAGTAGATACATGCATGTGCTTCCAGTCTGGTTGTTTTCCAAATGGAATATATGCACTACCCATGAAGCTTAGACCTAGCAACCCAAATTCCCAACTGGTACAAAAGGGTTTGTATAAAGAAACATCCTGAATTTCTAGAATACCTCCTGGAGGACAAATAAAGGGACCTGTAAAACCAGAAGGAGGTGCCCCATAGAAAGAGTCTACACCAGAATGGCATTGCTGCCATCCTCCAATAGGTCATAGCCCCATGCTTGGAAGTCCTTTCTTAATAGTAGTGCTGCAATTACTGCATACTATGAGAAACAAAACATTTTTCCAACTTGTCTTTCTTTGCACTCTATGATCTGCACATGTAAACAAATGGCATGGTTCAGACACCTCCACTATCTCTACCAAAGAGCAGATTTGGAGATGAAAATTTTCTAGGCCTCAATACTTGTTCGACCACAAATGACAAAGAAGAATGTGGGCAACCATGATCCAATAGAATGATTTCTATGATGGTGAGCTCTTCCATGAAGTTCTTCTCGATCTCCTGCTACCATTGTGTACATAGGAACATCAGATGTAACTACATATCTTCCTGCAACAAATGCAAAGGATCCAAGGTGAAAAAATGGGTGAACAACAAAAAATCCATTAATATGAACTTGACAAATTTCCTCTCATTTCTAGTTAGTCCCTCTAGACCGTTTGTATCTTTGTTTGGGTTCTTGGTTTCAAGATATTTGATAGCCTCTAAGCTATGGAGATGATTCTCAGGCCACCCAACAACATTGACGTCATATCCATCTCCTCGATCTTAGAAGAAGGCATTTCCTTCATTAGAGAACCATGTTCATGTATCATTCTTGTGACTTGGCACTTTTTCTGCCATCAAATATACACCTGCAATGATTAAGTCAATAACTGTAACACCATCCTCCATCTTGGTTGTCGCAGCAATTGGGTTATAACCATGCCACACATGATCATGAAAAATCATTCCTTCAGATGCAACACCTTTCCAATCAATAAGTGAAGTTCCTTCCAAAAGAATCAAGCCATCAAACATAATAATTGTATAGAAAATATTTGTTGAGGGTTCTAAGCTCCATAAATTTGTTTTGTATAAATAATGGTAGCTCCAGAGCCAAGGCATAAAATTTCAACAATAGAAATTAATAACCAAACAAACTACTCTTTTGAATAGACATAAAGGAGCATTTATTCTTATGACAAATATTTACAGTTGTTTCAAAACATGTGCATCTGCGCGCCATCTAAATTGACAGAGGGTTTGTTTGAGTGTTGAATAACTCAATACTTACAGCTCGACATAACAGTCTTTAAACTTTGTAATGTTTAGATATGAAATCGATATTTGTATGATCTCTTAGCACCTGATGTTATGAGATTTTTATTACGTTTTGATATCTACAAACAACTGAATACTTCCTCTATCTACTCGGTGCATATGGCTTTGACATATCGACATGTGACTTGACCTGGAAGATGGCTTGTTTCATGACTTGAATCATGGCTCGATTAGTGGCCAGATATCATCGACCTGTCAAAATGATTTATAAACCAAACTACATTAAAAATTAGACATTTGCGTGGCCTTTGAGTTTTATCTTAACTCGTGGCTAGATTAATGGCTCAATTTGGGTGTCAACTAGCCTTTAACTCTTGACTCAGTGCTCTAGTCTTTGGAGTATTGCATGGCATATGATATAAACTTGTGGTTTGTCTTATGAATTAGATTAAGAGTTAACTTATGGGTCCCCAACCTTTTGATAAAAGCCTAAAACTTGGATATTTAAGAATAATTCATAAACCCAATAAGCTAGATTAGGACTAGACATTAATATGACTTGAATTTTATCATATAATTGATATAGCTTGGGTTTATACTTAGTTCATAGATCACTTAGTGTGCACACACCAAAAGAATTTAAAAAAGACAATAACTATGGTTTAGGATATGTATCAATTAAGAAATATTGAGACCATGTATTTGTGAAATGCGGGTTGAAGACCGAATAACAAAGGTTTGGAGCAATCATGATCAATGAGAGTTGATAAGGAAACTAGCAGTTTAAGACACTGTCCAAAGGATAATAAGAAAATGAGAGAGAGAGAGAGAGAGAGAGAGAGAGAGAGATAAAATGCTCAAAAACCGGTGCATTTTGAGAGAGAGAGAGAGATAAAAATGCTCTCAAAAAACCAGTGCATTTTGATCGCTAACATATATGATATCTACAACTCTCAACAATACAAAACCTCAGACTAAAAAATGACTCTCCAAAAGTACGTTCTCTCTCTCCCAAAATAAACACCAAATATGATGATACCCAAATCTACCTCATACATATTCTATTTATACTACAAAATTGGGTTAAAACCCTTACATTGACAAAAACCATAACCCTAAGTGGACTCCATTTACCCACATTCCAAATTCCTTCCGCATGGTTGTTCTTCATCCTTGCTTTGACTTCCTTCTTTCTCAGTGCGTTGCTTCCTTTGTCCTTTTTCACACTTTAGGTTTCTTTTTTTCTGGTGTGCACTGCTTCCTTTGGTCCATTCTGTGCTCAAATCCCCAAAATGCCTGCTCCAATAGGCCCCCAACACTAACCTATGGCTCGTCTTGAGCCACTTAGAATTAGTTCACTTTCTTCTAGCGCTACCTATAGTGCATGAAACTTCTTTTCCAAATATGTCAGTACTTTCTCCTTTGCCCACACGCTCTTTTCTACCAGTATCTCCACATCCTGTGCTGTCATGTTCTCTTTCAACACTTCCCTTCTTTCTTCATGTGCCTATGCTAGTATTCCTTTCTTTGTTTGCAGTTCTTCTGTCATTCTTTCAACATCTTGCTGCAATGGCTCCAATTGAGCCTGCCTTGCTTGTTTTTCTCCTTATACTTCCTTAAATTATTCTTACAGGTTCTTCATTTCCTACGCACTCTTCATCCTTTCTAGGATGGCCATTGCTTTCTTCCTCTGTTTTAAATCCTATACTTCTATGTTCACCTTTTCATATCTTTGATCCAGTTGATGTATCCTCTCATCTTCTTCCAGGCTGGTCCAAATGTGCATAGTCTTGTCATACAATTCTGAAACTTCTTTTACTTCATGTGCTATGCTATCTATGTGTGAAGTAGCTTCCTTATATCTCAATTCCCTTACTTCTTGGGGTGTTCTTGGAGTCAATTTTTCAATTAACTCTGCTTTCTCCTTCTTATATCTCTCCATTTTATGTGTAATATTTTGTATTTTTTCTTCTGCTGTGACCTCAAGTTCCTGCACGTAGTCTGGTATGCTGTTGTATACTTCTGTGAGTTTCTTCTCTAGTTTGTCTGTGCATTTTTTCTCCTCCTCCTTCTCTAGTGTTATTTTCTCACAAGTTACTTGCAATATTTCCTTAACCTCCATGTTGATCTCTAGGTTAGTGGAATCCTCCCTAGCTCTAGATTGGACCTATTGCATCACACTCACTTGTAACCCATATAACTCTTTTGTGGGTATGTGTGCCAGAACCAACTCTAGATGTTCTATGTCCTTCATCTGCTTATTCTATGTGTTCTCATATACTTCCATCATTTCCCGTGTGACCTTAAACCTATCACTACCCTTTACTACTGTCTGTACTTTCTCTTCCCGTTCTTTCTATACTGGTGCTTCGTGTGCTTTTTCTTTCTGCTGTGTTGTAGGGTGATGCACTGTACTTATCTGCAGCCTCTGAAGAATGTCATGCACTTCTATAACTTCTCCATAATTTCATATCTTTGTACTTCTACTGCAAGTATTATATTCTCCTCTCTATCTTGGACTTTATTTGCGACAAATTCTACATCGTCTTTTGTGATAGTGAGTACTGGGGGATCCTTGTGGTACTTCATTTTCTTCCTTTTTTCTCCCTCCCGTGTTCCAGTCCTCTTCTTGGTTGGGGTTGAGGCTTGTGCCTCAGTTTTCTTCTTTTCTGTTTCGTCATATTGGAACTCCTTTTTATGAGAGCTATCTCCCTTTACCTGCTCTCCATATCCTTTCACTTGTTCCCTTGACATGGTGTGTTTCTTCCTCGTCTTCTTGACTGCTGCACTACTCCGTGAGGTTTGACTGTGCTCTACAACCTTCCTTTTATTGTCTGCTGGACTGCCTATCTTCCTTGATGGGCCTTCTTCTTCTTTTTCCTTAGGTTTTGTCCCTTTCTTCTGTGTTACTAAAACTTTCCATTGCACAGACCAATCCTTCACTATCCATTCTACTTCCTCCTGTGTTGTGTAGTACCTCATTTATAACCACTTCTTCCTTGGATCTCTTTCTGGCTTGAATCCACATCTTGTGTCTTGAAGCCTTAAAGTTATAAATTCCTTCATTTTCCTTGACTAATTGAGTTTGGATTCTCCACATGTTAGCTGTATTCTACTGCATATCTTCTAGGTACATTGAAAACACTGCGTTGTTCACCTGTTTGTTCTTAGTGTATTTTTCCTGCCATAAGGTTGTATATTGCGTTGCATGACATTTCCCTCTTCTGTCCAGAAAGGATGTGAATTTGGGTTCTTTCCAGCCTACCAATGCTACCAATATCAATAGCCAAGAGTAATGGAATTATGTCCCATTATACTGTGCATCTTTGCAGTCTATCAAAAATTGGTTCAATAAATAGGGCACCCAACTTAATACTATACCCTTTGCACACTGCCCAACTGTTTCTATAACTCTTGTCCGGGCCTCTTCTTTTCTACACTTCCTTAAGAGTTTACATGCCATAAGATTAGTGGGAAAATTTGTCGTAGGATCATTGATGTCCTTTATCACTATGCCCATGTTTCTCCTGTCTATCCCGAACTGTTCTTTAACCTCTTCTGCAATCTCCTTGTCCCTTGATTTTTTCTCCAAGTAATCCTCTGGTTTTATGCCATTGATTGGAAACCCTGTGATTTTTTCTATGATGTCTACATATATATGGAACATCCTATCCATCCATAGGATACCTCCATGTACCCTTTCCAACAATTTTTTCACACAGTTTCCCACATCCTTACCATGCTCGAAATGTGTTATTTCTAGAAAATTCATAATAACCGAATTATATACTCTTGTTATCCACTACATAGGCTCCAAAATTGCATCTCCTTAGGGTCCTACCTCCTCCTTGTTCTCTAAATACATTTCCTGTGCAAGGTCAGGAAAATTTGTTGTGCCTGTTACATCATGATATGCATACTTCAATCTTTCCACTTTTCCTCGCATGTCTTCAACTACATGTCTTCCACTAAGGTTTGTTTGCTTAGAGCGCCTGGTGTTTTCCTTTTCTGGCCCACATCTGGATTTTCTTTTGCAAGTTCTGTCTCTACTACTTCTTCTTCTCCCTTTGTTTCTTGTTGGCATGTAATGTGTTTGACTAAGACTTCTTCTACGATGAATTCCTTTTTTAGAGTCCCCTCACTCCATTTTTTCGTCTCCTTCTCTCCTGTAGAGTTTTCTAAATTAGGGTTTTCCCCACGATTAGGGTTTTTTGATTTTATCTATCCCGTTCTTTGATCCACTTCCATTTCTTCCATGGTCATTTTTTCTTCTTCTACCCTTGTTGGGCTGATGTATTGACGCAACCTGCCCTCGGCGGCAGCTGCTGCTTCCTCCAGGACCTACCTACTCTAATTAATTTACAATCAATGGGCTGTCTAGTCCAGGATCTGGAACTAGATCTCAGCCAATCTATAATAAATGCCTATCTTATCTACAGCCTGCGCAAAGGCATGGCTCTTCTGGCTCACCAGCCTAAGACATTTAATTACATTGAATTCAAATTCAAAATGAGGCTGCGCCTCCCTTTAGCCCTGAATGAGTGTGCGCTGACGTGGCTGGCTGGCTGGCTGGCTGCATGGAGAGATGCTCCTGCATCATGTATTCAAACTTCGACGTTGAAACATCCTCCACCTCCATGATATTTTCGGGTTCTTCTATTATTTCCTTTTTCTTCCCTATTTGTCGGGTCACCGTTGCGAATTGTCCGAGATCGCCAACTTTGGGAGTTTTTATCTTAGTTTATTTGCACATGAATTACTGCCTCTATTGCTCAATCAACCTCTTCTTTCACTCTTAAGTTCTCTATTTCTAAAAAATATTTAAGTGTTCAACTTTTATGAGCTCTTCACTTTTTATAGCTGCGGTTATTAATGTTTTCGTCCTTTTTTGGTTTCCTAGTCATCGTTTTCATTTTTACAGTCTTTTTCCATTTTCCTTGCGCACTGTGTTTTGCTTTCTTCGACCTGGTGTTTATCCTCTCTGTTTTATTTTTCTTGTGTGTAGTATCTTCATTTCTCGTCGCCCTAACTTTCTTTCTGCGATGCACTGTATAGTTTTTTTTTTCTAGTTTTCTTTTCCTTTTTCTTCTTTTAACTCCTACTATTTACAATATGTACAAGTCTACTTGCTGCACTGCAACTACTGAGGGTTAGTGGGTCGACTATCCCTATACAGTTTCAGTTGACTACCATTCACTAGTCCTTGAACTTCCTTTCCTGCTAAGTCTTGGAGGTGTACAACACCTCCATATGTGATAGACTTTATCTAATATGGCCCTAGACAATGCATCCTAAGCTTCCCTGGGTGCTGCAAATACTTACTATCATAGAGGGGAACCAAATCTCCTTCCTTAAAATTCTTCTTCTTGATATGTCTGTCATGCCATGCTTTATCTTTTTCTTTATGTACCTCTTGATGGAAACTTGCTATGATTTAGTCCTCTTCTATTTCCATCAGTTGAGAAAATATTTCTTGCGCTGCGCCCCTTTCCATCATATCTGTAATTGCTGCAATACACAGAATTGGTATCAAATAATATAAGGGAACTACTACTTCCTTTCCATACACCAATATAAATGGTGTCTTCCAAATTAGATTCTTACATGTAGTTCTATAAGCCCAAAGTATTGATGGTACCCTCAAATTCCAATCATCTCTGTTCACATTACAAATCTTTGTCAATGCATTCTCCAAAATCTTGTTGAAGGATTCCACTGTTCCATTTGCTTGAGGGTGGTAAGAAGTGATCTTCTGGTGATGTATCTTAAAGTCTTCAAGAATTGTCTCAATTTTATTGTTAATGAAGTGAGTCCCCTGATTTCTCATAAATATTCTTGGACATCCAAATCTTGTCAGTACATGTTCAAATAAAAATCGCATTGCAGTCTCTACATTGCAATCCTTTACTGGTGCTACCTCATCCCATCTGATCAAGTACTTTGTCGTTGTAATTATATATCTAGCTCTTGATATTCTTGTTAGTGGATTAATTGGACCTACAAAATATACTTCCCATTTATCAAACAATTGTAAAGTTACTTAAGGTATTAATGGCATTTCATCCCTCCTAGATGGTTTCCCAACTCTCTAACATACATCACACTTTTGACAGTATTCCTTTGAATCCTTGTGAACTGTTGGCCACCATAATCTTGCACACAATACCTTTTGCACAGTAGTTTTTCCTACATAGTGTCCTCCAACAATCCATTCATGTGCCTATGTTAAATGATAGGCCTTTCATTCTCCATCACACATCTCCTTAAGATGCTATCTGCTCCAAGTTTGTATAAATGACCTGCAATCAACTAATAATCCACAACTCCGATCACCAAAATTTTCTTTTGCGCAATAGTAAATTCTCTTGGTGCAAATCCTGTACTCAAAAACTCAATAATGTCAGAAAAATACTCATCATCTATCTATACTGAAAACAATTATGCATATGGAAAGTGTTCTTCCAAGTTACTGGGTTCTTCTCCATTAGTTATCCTGAATAAGTGATTTGGTCCTGCATTCAATCTTATAGGCTTCACCACTACTTGAAAATCAAATTCTTGGAACAAAAGTAGGCATATGTATATCCTTCCCCCAAACACTAGCTTATTTACTAAATATATTAGAGAAGAATGATCTACAAACATATTGAAATGTTTCCCTAACAAGTAATGTCTTATTTCTTCAAAGCATACACCATAACTAATCCTTCCCTTTCTGTAGTGTTATAGTTATATTATGAATCTGATAAATTTCTACTGGAAAACACAATAGGGTGATCTATATCACCTTCTCATGGTTGGATTAATACTGCTCTTAATGCTATTGCAGATGCATCCAAATGCACATGAAATTATTTTTCCCAATATGAAAAAACTAAAATTGATGTAGTAACCATATTCTCCTTCAAAATATCCAAACTCTACCAACATTCCTCATTCCACTGATACTTAGTGTCCTTGTTCAACAACATCTCCATTGGTGCAATAATCTATGCATATCCTCTTATGAACTTCCTATAATATCCTATATGGTCCAATGTACTCTTCAACTGGCACACTAACTTTGGTGGTGGTAACTTAAGTATGACAACAATTTTAGCAGGATCAACTAGCATACCTTGTTTACACACCACATGCCCTAAAAAAATGCCAAAAGGTGCATTATAAATACATTTCTTAATATTTAATGATATTTTACATTGTCTACATCCGTCTGCATGCGGCTCTTGTATGGACATGTAGACTGCTCCAACTACATAGGAGAGGTTTGTTCTAGAGTGTGTGAGATACAATAATCTACACACTAGCTATCTTTACAGTGTGTTGTCCACAAGTGGAGTTTCCTCACCATCTTCAAGTTTGATTCCTGATAGGAAGGGAATCGGGGTAGACTTGCAGTATGTCATGT
The DNA here is from genome assembly GCA_010110895.2 of Picea sitchensis. Lineage (NCBI taxonomy): Eukaryota > Viridiplantae > Streptophyta > Pinopsida > Pinales > Pinaceae > Picea > Picea sitchensis. The sequence goes on along the minus strand of SNQJ01S0026796.1, from coordinate 71,587 downwards.
GAAATATCTCGAGGATATCTCGTGCATACTTGGCCTAAGAAAGTTTGATGAACTATGCATCTTGACTGATCTTGAGTCCAATGAAGAAATGTAGTGGACCCATGTCCGTCATCAAGAACCTTTGATGCATAATACTCTTGACTGCAACAATCGTTGAAATTGAGCAACCGATGATCAAAAAATCATCAAAATACAAAAATAGGAGTAGAAGTGAATCATCCGTCCTGAGAATGTAAACATTTGGGTCTGAATTACAATGTAAAAAGTTATGTGACAACATGTATTATTCCATCTTGGCATACAATTCCCTTGGGGCCTACTTGAGGCCATAAAGAGACTTCTTCAGTCGACAGACCAAAGATGAATCATGCATGAAGCCTTGGGGCTGCTCCATGTTGATCTCCTCAGAGATATCTTTGTGAAGAAATGCATTCTTCACGTCCATCTGATGGAATTCCCATCCTTTGGCTACCACAATGGAAAGTTCCAAATGTATGGAATCCATCTTCACTACTAGAGTAGAGGTCTCATCATAGTCAATGCCATGCACCTACTGAAAGACTTTGGAAACTAGCCTGGATTTGTATCTGCTAACCTATCCAACCATTTCTCTCTTGGTCCTGTAGACCCATCTTCACCTGATAAGTTTCCTTCCTACATGAATGGGAACCAGATTCCAAGTCTGGTTCTCAAGGAGGGAGTTTCACTCCTCCTGCATGGAGGATTCCCAAAAGAGATTCCTGGAAGCCTTGCCATAGGTCTGTGGATTTGAAGACTGAACCAATAAAATATTCCTGGGTGGCATCGATTCAGTGGAAGTGAGTGCAAGAGGAGGCTCCTTGAAATTAGATCGAGTGCTCCTAGTATCAACTAGATCCCCAATAAGATATCTTGCATCCTAAAGAGTACCCTTCCTTCTTTGGATTTTCATGTGCCTTCCTTTTGTCTTGGTTTTTAGATTTCTTATTTTTGTGACTGCTGCCATATTTCATATCAAGAGCATGTGCCTTTGGGCCTTTGATTTTTCCCATGTTGATGAGCTTGTTTGGCTCTTTCTTCAAAGACTCAATAAATACCTCAAGAGAGCGAATTTTCTAGGTAGCTCCATAGGTGAGCCTAAATGAATGAAATGTGGATACAAACACTAAGTATTCCAGACCAAGTTTGTAGAGAATTGTAAGAACCATTTGTTTCTCCTCCTTATATTTATCAACCCCGCAAGCCTTGAGTTTTGATGGCAAATCATTATATTTGGTAAAGAAATCTTGGATATTTTCGAAGGATTTTGAATCCAATGTGAGAAATTCCACCTGGAGTATATGTCCCCTCATCTCATCCCGTTTTCCAAAAAAGCCCTTTCGTGGTGGTCCAAACTTCATTGGGGGTTTTAGAGGAGGATATGTGAAATATGAGCTCATGAGAAGTGAGACTGCAAATAGTTCCAAATGCTTCATCTATCCAATTCAGATACTTGGATTTTTCTATGGCTGATGTGGGTTCAGTCTTTGTGTCCATGGTTAGCTTGTATAATCCTCTGCCTTGAATATGCATTATCGTCTTGTACTTCGATGCAAAGAAATTGTATGGTGTAAGAATGAAAACTTTTCAAAATTCCATTTTTCCCATTGTCTTCAATCTTCGGTACCTGCAAAAAGAATCTGGTGTGTCTTTTTCCTAGCAATCCATCGGCTTTGATACCATGTAAATTTGGATGAACCTGGACAGATAAGATCTAGCTAGAAATATTACATACACAATTTACAGAGAAAAGAGAAAATATGGAAACGAGAGAGTGAGAATCAAAGAATTAAGAGTAACCAAATGAATGAATGATAATTCAAATGTGATACACTACTACAATTGGGTCATTTTCCGTCGGATTGTTCATATAAATTGCCACTTTATATTGTCGGGAGAACGAAAAACATCGGACCCCCTAAAACGTCATTTCACATGATGTCGTTATACCTTCGATAAATATATCATCACTTGTGCAATGATTCTAGTGGACATGTGTCATCACTACTTTCACTGTCCAAGCCCACTATGGACGTCACAACCACGATGCCATAACATATCACTTGCGACACCACAGGGGATGTCGTAAGACCGACAATAGGCCTATATCGACGCCATAACATCTCACTTGTGAGGCCACAAGGGATGTTGTAATACCGATGATAAGACTATATTTTTCATGTTTATTCCGTTGCAAAATAGATGTCCACTGCGTCGGACATGCGACATCACGAACCTGTAGTGGACGTCGCACGACCGATGAGGTGCCATGTATCTCCGAGGTTGACGATATATAAACAATAGGAGGGATGTTTCACATGATGTCAAAAGAGGAACATTGGGAGACTGACGAGGGGGTCTATATCTCTGACATTCACATTATATAAGCGACGGTGGGGACGTCGGAA
>SNQJ01S0026796.1:54029-69059 GCA_010110895.2 Picea sitchensis | reverse complement strand
TGAATACACTAATGGATCTATGATTTCCTTTCCCATTTTCTTTTCTATATAATTAATATGTTTTATGAGAGTAGTTTAGCCTCCTCCTATGTTCATATTTATTCATTTTATTTGAGTTATTTGTCAAGATGAAAAATATCATGGTACCCTTGGTTCAAAATATCACTCTTATGGATGAAACCTATTGAACCTCCATGTTGTTTTGATTCTAAGTTCTTGGTCACCCATAAACTGTAACTCAAAACATTTTTATTTTGTTTTAAATAAATTGCAGAGGAACACCATGCACCATCCTACCCTTGCAATAAATCTAGTTAGAGATTCATAGACTAAGTTTTTCTTGTGTAGTAGGAAAGAATAATAACTTTAGGATAAATTGTGGGTTCCCCTCCTCTAGCTCAAGGACTGAATCAAAGGCCTAGGGTGTTGTAGGAAGGTGCTCCCACAATTTATTCCCTTGCATTGAGCCTTGTGTGAGAAAGGGGAACAACTTGGGGGAAAACATATTAACTGGCATCATTTCCAAGGAGAGAGTTTTCCTTGTGCATAAAATGATAAATCTATGGGTAACTCCATTTTTCATTTTCTTTTTGGGTTTTAACCTAGTGACTTATGATACCCAACATCTTTCATTATTGAAGAATTGTCAAGATGCTAGAAATTTATTAGTGACTCCATTAGGAAATAGATACTTTTTTCCATTGCTACCAATTATCTGCTAATTGTGGTGAGGAAGTAGTGGTTTTTGAGGAAAACGTATCTCATATGGAAACTACATATACATGTCATATTTCTACGTTGAGCTCATATTAGCACACATCTCTTCAACAACTAGCTTCTCATTGAAACTATTCTTCCTGGGCCAACATGCCATGTAAATATGATTGATTAGACTTCTGTGAGAATGAATAGTGGTCATGGGGGTTTCATTGTTTATAAATTAAAGGCTTCCATTGATATTGTTATGAAAGATATGAATGAGAAGTAGCACATGAAATTAGATTTTGGTACCCCTGTTAGTAGCAAGCATGTATTGGTTGAGTTTGGAAATGAGATGGTTTCTCATGATTTTCTAGTGAAACATGAGGGAGGAAATGTCAAAATTGTTGGTGATGGGTTTCCCTCCTGTACTTGTGCAAGCAGTTGGCAGAAAGATGATGAAAGCAAATAATATGGCACATGGGTTATAAACTCATGATTTATTTAATGAACCTCTTGTTGTCTTAAGAGATATTGTTGTTGATTAATGTTCATTAGATTTTAACGTTAATTTAGAGAATGCAATGCAGAAAGTCAAAAATTTCTAGCACATAGGTTTTGTTATTTGATTGTCCTTTTTCTCTTTGGAATCATAGTGAAGTGTATTTTCCAACCTTCATTAGATGTTTTTTACTTAAAGGATGAATATTGAGAAGCTAATGGATTCCAACATGAAAAAGTTGAGAGTAATGAACCATTTTGTGAATCCATTCCTCATATGATCAAAAGTTATGTAAGTTCTAATTATTGTAACCTCCATTAAATCATTTTTTTGACATGGACAAAGAGAAAAATAAGGCATCCATTGAAAAGGATAAGGACTTGATAGATATCCTTTCACGTGATGATGAATATCTAGTTGTGCATTTTGTTGGGAATGATCCTGAAAGAAAAAGAGACCTTCACTGTGAGCATTTTTATTTTCCAAACAAAAATGACAAGGAGGAAAATGAGTGTTATCATGCAATTGAAGTTTGGTAATATATGATGGTCTCATATTTCTAAGAAAATGATTTTTTTTGTCTTTCCTAACAACCATGATCATGAAGGTGATAGATATGGTAGAGCTAATTGTATACCTTGACAACAAATGAAAAGTGCAAATTAGGTATTCAAGAGAAAAATTGATTTGTTTTTACACATAGTTCCAAGATTGAATGAATTGAAGAATTTATTCTTCATGAAGACCCAATTGAAATGTGGATGAAGGAGACGTTCTACAAAACATAGTAGCAAAGGAAATATTGGAGATGGGTATTTTACTCATTGTTTTCCTATGTACTCACTGATTTCCATTATGCATTTAAGGTTTCCCAATGTTGTTCTATTTTTTTTTGTGCTTCAAGTGATTATTTCCACTTTTGGACACATTTTATGGCCATTGAGGATGTATTTACCTACCCTTTTGCATGTCGAATTCTAATGTCATCCACCATCCCATCAAACTTCTTCATGCATGGGTGGTCCCACTTGCTGGTTAGGTTAGGTTTTCCATTTTTCTTAGTCAACTCTCTGCATTTTTCTTCCATCCTTTATCACATCTAATTTTGTTTCTGACATTATTTCTAGCAAGAGCTTGCATTGTCCTAAAATGCAAAGTTTGTGAAGAAGCAATTTTTTAATCCATAGCCCAATGGATTAAGACATTGATATACTCACCCTAAATTTTGGTTCTTAGCACCTCATAGGAAGGATCCATCCATAAAAGGAGCATATGTAGTCACCTAAAAGGATCACAACCAAAAATTGGGCTTTTTTCCCATGGGGCCCACCTCAAGCCAAAATTTGCAAATCATCGAAATGACATATTTGGATGTAGGAACTAGATTAGACATGTTTATTGGGGTCACTAGTCATGCTAGAGCCAACAAAACCCATTAAAACCTGCGAAAGTATTACAAGTGGTTTTTTCTTATGGGGTCCACCTAGGGTGAAATTGGGTTTTGAGGTTAAATGAGTATTTCTAGGTGAAAAGAGTGACTTATATGGGGTTTATAATGTCATTGATCATGTTGGAGCTAATATAATCCATTTCAAGGCTATAGAAGTATGAAAATGCAGTGGGACCCACTCTAGGACAAATTGTGCATATATGTAGAATGACCTATGAAGGCAAGGATTAGCTTTGATATGTTTTCTAATATAAATGAATGTCATGGTGCTAGCAAAATTCAATTTTTACATCTAGAAGTACAAAAACACAATATTAAAAACTTCCTTTTAGGATGCCATGTTTCTCATTCTGCTTAAAAATTATATCATATGGGGCATCAAAAACTATCATGCAACTATTTGTTGGAAATACCTCTATGTATTCTATGCATTGCTTCCAATAACATGTCATTTACACTTCATAAGCAACAAATAAATAATTATACGTCTCAAAAAATAAGGATTCGTGTGTTTTTAGTGGTTCCTTGGCCCATTTTCTATGCAAATGTCAACTAGATAGTGGTCTCTCTCTAGTCTACAAAATAATAAATTGTTTTAGGATATTGTTGACAAGGTCAAGGGATACAAATGACATAGTTCATTTAGCCCCATGCAGAGCACACAAGTGGTAGGAAATTTATGAGCATGGGCTATGTTTCTGTGCTCATAAAATAAGTTTTGTTTCTTCAAACATGGAACTGAGACATGCTTCTTTAAGTCTAGGCATGAATATTGTTTTTCTCGATTTTTAGGGGATCGAAAACATTATAGAAAGAGAACACTGCATTTGTAGTTTTCACAATGAAACTTTGCCCATGAATTTGTACTACAAAATTATCCCAATCTACTATGTTATTTGAGAAATCTCGTGGGGAAAGTATAAGTCTACCTAAGACTAACCTATCCTTAATATTTCATGGTCTAGAATCAACTACAATTCCCATGACAGTAAAATGGAGTTTACAGCCAAAATTTTTATCAAGGAATGCCCATGTGTAATCCGAAAAAATCCCCACAAAAATATTAGGTGGGTTAGAAAAGGGGGAGTCGATAAATTCCATCCCCATGAATGGTGGATGGGTCCCCTTAATTAAAGTAATTCGAAGGTCCAAAACAAATTAGAGGGGTTGGATTTACATGGGAAACCGTGGGTGTAGGTCGGCTACATACTACTCACATTATTCACGTGTGATGAGAAGAGGCCCTTTGGAGTGCACCAATAGAATATATTACATTATATATCAGGGTAAAAACATGGGCATGTATTCCTCTCCATTGTGGACCAAGGCTAGGACCCATCCCATTTTGCATTATTTGTTTCATTATAAGCTATAGTATAGGGTTATCACTTTGACAACCTTGGGTGGTAACTGTTAATGTTTTATAATTCAAATGTATGCTCAGTGGTTTGTCTATGAAGTTAGTTAATTGTTATGAAGTGTTTTATTAAAAACAAGTGCTGCATGGCAGCGTAGTCCCTGCTAGGTTGGGATGGGAGTAAATGCGACCTAGTACATACACGTGGCTAGAAAGTTGAAATACATGTGGTTTGCATGAAGAACATAGTATTCCCGAATTAGTTCTTCCTAAAAAATATAAAAAATTATCAACATTTGAAAGGTTGTTGGACACAAAAAATTTAGCATTACCGAATTAGTTATCTTTAAAACAAGGGCTCCTGGACACAAAAGAAATTGAAATTTATGAAATTATAGGTTCCTCGACAACATAAAATATACATACAAAAAATGTAATTTTATAAAGTGGATATTTAGTTTTATACATACGAAATATGTACTTTTATAATGGATCGTGGGTTGTTGGGTTGGTGGGCTCAAAATTGGGCCTCTGATGTTCCCTACCCTACAAATAGCACCGACAGTTCCGCGATACATAAATTTGGCCATTGATGTTATCTGCGATACATAAATTGAGAAGCGAAGTTGCGGACTATAGAAATTTATCAGAAATTAATAAATTATACATACAAAATATGTACTTTTATAAAGTAGATATTTAGTTTTATACATACGAAATTTGTACTTTTATAAAGTATGGGGATGAGATTTTATAGAGCATGCACAGAGCCCTCATTGCATACTTAGCCAGTTTTTGGATCGCAAGTTCTCGGGCTGGCGAGATCAAAATTGGGCCTCTGATGTTCCGTTCCCTACAAATAGCACCGACAGTTTCGCGATATACAAAATGACAGACGGAGTTGCAGACTATAAAAATTTACTAGAAATTAATAATGTCTATTACATATCTCTGGAAATAACATGAACATTTAAAAGCATATAATAGAATAGTAATAACCTCTGTTACATAGGTTCGTGGAGAAAAACACAAAAAAATTAGCATTCCCGAATTAGTTTGCTTTAAAACTAAGGCTTTTCTTGGACAAAAAAAATATAGCATTGTCGAATTAGTTTTCTTTGCACACGTTTTATAGAGCATGCACAGAACCCTCATTCCATACTTAGCTAGTTTTTGGATTGTGGGTTCTTGGGCTGGCGGGCTAAAAAATGGGCCTCTGTTGTTCCGTTCCCTACAAATAGCACCGAGAGTTCCGCGATATACAAATTGACAAACGTACTTGCGAACTATAGAAACTTGTTATAAAATAGATAATGTCTGTTACATATCTCTGGAAATTACACCAACATTTAAAAACATACAATAGAATAGTAATAACGTCTGTTACATAGTTTCGTGGAGGAAAACACAAAGAAATTAGCATTCCCGAACTAGTTTTCTTTAAAGCAAAGGGATCTGAACATAAGAGAAATCAAAATCTATCAAAGTATAGGTTCTTGGACACCCAAAAAGTTAGCATAGAATAGAATAGTAACAACGTCGTTCAAGACAAAAAATTTAGCGTACAATAGGACACAAGAAATGTAGCATATCTGAATTAGTTTTCTTTGGAACAAACAAGAAAGGTTCCTGGAAACCCAAAATTTAGTATACAGTTAAGGCATTGTCGAATCAGTTTTCTTTGAAATTTATCAAAAATTAATAATGTCTATTACATGTTTATGGAAATTTAAATGCATTTGTCATATAGACTGGGATTGGGGCTCCTGCAGACCATAAAAAGAAATAAGTACAATAATTAGGAACGTTGAAAGAAGAAGTGTGTGATGGTAGATAAGAAGACCTGAAAAGAATAAATTGGAAATTATGAGTCTTTGGTTACAGTTTTCTATTTAAAGAGGACATAACTAGATTGATAAAGAAAACAAGATGACAACATAGACTTAAACTGGATTGATAAAGAAAACAAGATGCCGGTATAGAATTACTATGAAGCCGATGTGCTTTTGTTGCTGTCGTCGATGGTCAGTGGAGTTCTGTTGACCGATTGTTGCCCTTCCTGGACGAGACTGTCCATTCTCTGTCGGAACCATTCTTCGGTGTAGATTTTCATGGGGGCTATGTTGATTTCATCTTGGATTTCTATGTCGTAAAGGTCGTTTGCTAATTTCCTTAGATCCATTGAAATACTATGCAGACTCTATTCAATTTCTTCATTGTGTGACGCATAGTCCAGTATTGAGTGCTCATGCTCATCTAGATGATGTTCAAGTATGCCATAAAATTTTTCGAAAGACAACCCCTTTAAAATATCAACTTGTTCCTAGAAGGCTTCTTTGGTGATTGACAAGGATTTGAGAATTAAGTTTTGATCTTGAACCTCATTGGTAGTTCTGCCTAAGTCCATCTGGAGAAGGCTTGTGAATAAATCGTTCTTTTTTTATATGACTTGTTTACATGATTCGACAATGAGCTCCAGGTTGTTAACTTTCTTTTTCCAGCATGATTTTACTTTTTTGGTCCGCTTTGGGGAGGGGAGTTTCTCTTGGCTTCTTTTCATTTCCGATGTGTTGATGACATAGTTGGCAAAAGGGGCTAGTACCTGATCACATAAATGCTGTTCATTTTTTAAATTCACCTCCAAATGTTGTAGGAAATCATTGGCCTTCTTTCCGAAGGAGACTAAATTTTACGATGTTTCCCAGGCTTCAGTAACTAGCTGCATTCTTTTGTTGATGTTATTCTCTAAAAGGGCTCTAGAGCATGCAAGGAGGGTAAAGGATACTTTCATCTTGGCTACAGCGGTAGCAGGAATGTTTTTTTCAAAAGGATTGGAAAATTCTGAGGTTGCAATGAAAGCCTGCTCAAATTTGTTGAGGCGGTCTTTTAGATTGGAATTTTTCGTCTCAATTCCTCCAATGGAATCATGAAGAATTTCATTGGTTACCTGGTGAAATGAGGATATTTGGGATGGTCACATTTCCATAAAGCTAATCTCTATGCGAGATTTTCCTTTCCTGTTTGTTACATCTCTCTTTTCAACGACCATACTTTTAGATTGGTTGTCAAAAATAGTGCTCTGGATTACGAAGGATTCATCTATGTCAAAAAATTTGATCTCAGATATTTCCATCGTAGACGACCCAATTTTATGCATGTGCTCAGTTTCAATTTCAAGTTGTAGTTTTCCACTTTCAATTTCAGGTTCCTCCACCTACCCTGCATTGTTTTTTCTCTTCTTTGTCAGTGGAATTTTGTGAGAACTATCAATATTTATGCGAGGAGGGTTCTTATCTCCTCCTCCGTTCGAAGATTTCTAGGTTTCTTTCTTACTGGGGTGGACCATCGAAGCGATTCTCTGTGATGTCGTGCTCTTGGGAGTGCTGGCGGGGGACTGGGTACTCTTCTCACCAGATACTTTTCCACGTTGTCTGTACAATTTAGTCGTGCTTTGCAATGTCTTTGCATCACAATCCACAGAATCAGGATTTTTGTCGACACTGTCCATGTCTTGGGTCAGGTGCCTATGGATAAAAGAGGTGTTAAAGCCAACAACCAGTAAATGTTCTCGAAAAATTCCATTAGGGTCGAACCCTTTTAGCCTTTCAGCGTATGTTAGGTTCAATTTCTTGAAATGGGTGGAAAACTCATCAATCTTGTTGATGTTTCTGCACACGAAGTCTCTGACTTTCCAAGGCAGAGGAATGAACTATTTTTTTTTCTTGTCATGGAAAAAATGAAACCAGTGGTTGTATTGCCTTGGTATTTTTGCAACAAACATCTTTTCCGTGATGTGACATGGAAGGATGGCAGGATTTTCCTTAGAGCCAAAGACCATGAGGAAACTGTGATTTTCCTCTTGCTCAAGTGTGCCCTTCATGTTCAAAAACTTGGTTGCATGGCCAGACATCCGTGAAGCATCCTTGCCTAACAGTAAATATTTGAAAATTGAGACAAATCGATTAAAAACTTCATAAAAACAATGGGAGGCCTTGTGCCTCCATAGGGCCTCGTACCAGAATGTTACTGGGTCGAATCCACAGTTTATTTTATTGAAAAGAGAAAGTTTTGGAAATGCGCAGCAATGCACAATTGCGAAAATCAAGTAGGATGACATATAAAATTTATTCGATTCTTTGAATCATGACAATTGGGAACAAAGATCAATGGAAATTAACTTCCCCCAATCGAAAATGTATTGTTCCTTGACTTTGAAATACAAAATATAAATAATTATATGGGAAATGCTTGTCGTGGATGCTTGTCCTGTTATTCTTGTAAACATCCAAGCAATTTCCCGGAATGGATTTTTAAAGGAAATTACCTGCAAACTTGTGATATCTTCAGGAACTATTGTCGGGTCTTTGAGGAAGTCAATTAAGATTTCCAACTCGTTATCATGTTTTTCTAGAAACTGCTTGCAGTCTTGTCCTCTGAACTTCAATGTTGGCTTCGAAAATTTTAACATCTCGCGGAAGACCTGAGGTGACAAAGAAACAAGAGAATGGTCACGCAGTGGAATAATTATTTGGCCTCAAATATATTTTTTGGCACACCAAGAGACCACCTCCTTACAGTAAAAAACCTCAGGGACGCAGCTTCCACAAGCGATTCTAGAGGTCCAATTCACTTCATTCTGGGAGGAATGGGATGAATAGTAAAAGTATGCCCTAAACCACTGGAAGTTCTGGTCCTCGTGTGCGAACATATTTAGTGTATCTCCACAAAACTGCTGTCGACCTACTGCCATAAGTCTACAAGAACATTGTTTTTCTCCAGATGATGAATGAAATGAAAAGTTGGAAGGGATAATATAACCCTGCACAAATTTTGGTCCAAAGCGTGTGAATGGGAGATGTCCTCGAGACTTTCATTGATTAATGACAATTTGGATGGTTGTTGCATGATGCGTTGTTAACATTAAACACTAGTAATTGCATACATAGAAATGTGAACATGGTGGATATTGCAATCAATGATTAAGCATTATGTATTTCTTGAGTGGCCCAACACGACGACGTGTGTTTGAGATGAACAATCAGAAGGGACAAAATAACTCTCTGCACATATTGGTTTAGTGAGTAATAATGGGAGATCTCCTTAAGCGTTTCGCCCATTAATGACAATGTTGACGGTTCCTGCATGGTCATATGTTAGCATGAAAGGTTTCTAATTGCATAGTAAGAAAGTACGGAGGTCGCGGGCATGGGAAAAAAAAACTACAAAATAGGGTTGCAAGGTACAACCGTTGAAGGTGAGGGCACAAGGGTTAAATTGTATGTCTCAAAATTTTTTGAGTGAAATACGTGTAATAGCGGAGAGGGTATGGTAGGAAAACTAGAAGGACAGGAAGTTAGTGGAGATGGAAGGCAGTGAGAGATACTTTGAAAAATTCATGAGCCATGATAGAGTGAAGCTTGCAAGTTCTACGAGCCCGCGCTAGAATTGTAGATCATGAAAGTTTTGAGTACAAGATGTACATGATGCAACAAGAAGCAGATTTCAAAACCGTGAACCCGCCAACCGTGACCATAAAATTGGCCAAGTATGGAAAGCAACAACGGTCGGTAGTCAATTTCTATATTGCGAAGGGCTAGATGCGAACTGTTTTGTATTATTGTGTGCAGCTGTCACTTGTAAGAGTCACTAGTAAGAGCATAACCAATGTATATTAGGAAGCACATTTTTGAACCACGGTACAGTGAATCTTGTGAGTTTGAGGATTCTGCAGTAGAATTGTAGATCGCAGAAGTTTTGAGTGCAAGGTGTACATCATGGAACAAGAAGAAACAATGTTCGTGACTGCCAACCCAACAATCGCGACCAGAAAATTGGCTAAGTATGGAAAGAAATAGCGGTTGGTCAGATTCCTTGTGTGATTATATAGATGGAGATAAATATGTCATCCCACCAATGTTGGAACCTGCGATCATAGAAAGGAGACTAAGTATATAACCAGAGAGCCATAATATAGGAGAAGAAGAAAAGGGAAAAAAGACAAAGGAGTCCGTAGTGGAATTGTAGATCACATAAATTTTGAGTACAAGATGTGAACCCGGTAGTCAATTTGTATATTGCAGAGGGCCGGATGCCAATTGAGGCAGCGACAGATACTTTGAAACATTTGTGAACCGTGGTACAACAAAGCTTGATGCGAACCCAAAACAGTATCCAAGAGTTGCACATTTCGTGAACCCAGCAACAGGAGGATCCAAAATAGGTTGACAACGTGTCTGTAGAAGACGCAAGTCCCCGACGTTCAACTTGTATCGTTCTGAAAATTTGAATGCATAATTTGTAACACGGAAGAGCGGACGATGTCAGAATCCAGTAGTCAATTTGTATATTGCGCAGGGTGCAATGCCACATGTTTTGTACCTCTGTGTCTAGTTGTCACTACTAAGAGCTAATTTAGTATTGAAAATATTTTTTTAGATACTATTAGATACTTCATAAGGATTAGCATCCGTAAACAATGGAAATCTCCACCCATCCAGCCTTTCATTCCATGTGTCAATTTGTATATCGCAGAACTGGAAGTGTTGTTTGGAGGACACAAAACAATAGAAGTGCAATGTTGAGTCAGCCAATCCATAGGTCCGCTTGTCAATTTTTATATTGCGTAATTCTAGGTGCTATTTGTAAGACACAGAACAATGGAGGCCCAATTTTGAGCCCGCCCACCCAAGAACCCGCTATCCAAAATGTTGCTAAGTATGGAATGCAAAATTTGTACATGCTCTATAAGATATCATGTCTGTACTTTGTAGTCCCATAATACATAGGAAGAAAAAAAGGGAAAAAGGACGGAGTAGTTAGCAGTGGAATTGTAGATCACGAAAATTTTGAGTGGAAGATGTATATAACGGAACAAAAAGGATCATAGTTCAATTGCTCCAAATCGACAACTGTGGGAATAAAATTCACTAAGTATGAAAAGGAATAGCGGGCGGTCCAATTCACCATGCGAGGATATAGATGGAGATGAAATTGGTGCCAACCCAAAAACCGTGGACATAAAATTGGCCAATTATGGAAAGCAACAACAGTGGGTCAGATTCGTCGTCTGATTATATAGATGGAAATAAAGATATGTCAACCCGCCAACGCTGGAGTTGCACATTTCGTGAACCCGACAATAGGAGGATCCAAAATAGGTTGAGAAGGTGTCTGCAGAGGAGGTGAGGCCTCAAAGTTCTAATTTTATCGCTCCGAACATTTGAATGCATAATCTGTAACACAGAAGAGCGGACGATGTCAGAATCCGGTAGTCAATTTGTATATTGCGGAGGGTGCAATCTCAACTATTTTGTACCTCTGTGTCCAGTTGTCACTACTAAGAGCTAATTTAATATTCAACATAATTTTTTAGATATTGTTAGATACTTCATAGGGATTAACATTCGTAAACAATGGAAATCTGCACCCCGCCAGCCCTGCATTTCATGTGTCAATTTTTATATCGCGGAACTGGGAGCGTTGTTTGGAGGACATGGAACAATAGAAGTGCAATGTTGAGTCAGCCAGTACGCAGGTCCACTTGTCAATTTGTATATCGCAGAATTCTGGGTGCTATTTGTAGGGTATGAAACAATGGAGGCCCAATTTTGAGCCCGCTCGCCCGCCCAAGAACCCGCGATCAAAAATGTCGCAAGGTATGGAATGTGGAATTTGTACATGCTCTAAAAAATATTGTGTCCATATTTTATAGTCCCATAATACATGGGAATAAAATAAGGGAAAAAGGGAGGAGGAGTTCACAGTGGAATTGTAGATCACAAAAATTTTGAGTGGTAGATGTATATGACGGAACAAGAAGCAACAGAGTTCAATTGCACCAACTCAACAACCGCGGGCATAAAATTCACTAAGTATGAAAAGGAATAGTGGGCGGTCCAATTCGCCATGTGAGGATATATATGGAGATGAATATATGTCAACACGCCAATGTTGGAACCAACAATCATAGAAACACGACTAAGTATATAACTAGAAAGCGATAATACACGGGAAGAAGACAAGGGAAAAAGAACTAAGTATCTCGCAAAAGAACATCTAATGTTTGAATATTAATGAAAATGCTTTCTAATCCATGCTGAGTTCTCACCAGTTAAGGCATAAATTGCAGATCACGGAAGTATCTTTCGTACCACTGTGTCTACTTGTCACTAGTAGGAGCATTGTTGATGTATATTAGGAAGGAGGCGAAGTTGTTGGGGATGGAAAGAAACAACATATACTTTGAATGAAGTTAATGTATATGAAGAACCTATGTTGGAATTGTAAATCATGAATGTTTTGAGTGCAAAATGTATATATTGGAACGGTAAGCAGCTGGGTTCTCACTAGTAAAAGCATTAATTGCAGTTCACTGAAGTTCTTTGGCTGCAAGATGTATATGATGAAACAAAGGACATAGGTGCTGGGTATCACGAACTCAGGGCCTGGTGCCCAGATAATTGGCTAAGTATTAGCCAAGACAAAGGTTTGATATCTACTTCAATAGTATTCAAACTAGTATCTATCAATGGAGAAAATTTTCATATTTATCTGAATAGTATTCATACTAATATATATTAATGGATTGTTTCTGTTTCAAATGCAAATGATCTCCCAATTTGCAAGATGCTCTTCGGTTCTCAAATTTCATTGAAACCACGAAAATTTTGACTGCAAGATGTACATAGCACAACAAGAAACATGAATTTGCATTATGGTCTCGATGAGATAAACTCCTTATCATCTATTCATCTTGTATTCCTTTCAATGACATGAGCAAACGTCGGCTCTCCATAAACATCAATATCTAAATTGAATTAAATGCAATAAAAATTTGGTGTGACTTAAGTAATTAAAGCATAAATTGCAGACTATGAAAGTTCTTTGGCTGCAAGATGTATATGATGGAACAGGGAACATAGTTTTTTAATACCGCAAAACCAAACATAATTGCCTAAGCTTTGCCGAAGAGGAAGTTTTTTGTATTTATTCCAATAGTACTGATATTAGTATATATGCACGGATATTATCAAATATAAGAAGCTGCAATATATCCAACATACTCAACAAGAACATTGCATCAACATTTCAGCCACCTTGTTGTAACTCATTAATTCATTCTATTTACGGAACCCGAAGAATGGAAGCAGGACGGGTCCTCCGATTTCTTTCTTTAAATATAGGGCCAACGCCACATAAGTATGGATTATGAAAAATTATTCTTAAATGTAAAATGTAAAGAAAGAATAGATCATGATTTATTTAGATTGAAGTAGTGGGCAGCAGAAAGAAAAGCTTGTTGTTCATGTTTAACGACACAGAGGAAGAAGGTACAAAATACAATTAAAACAAATACCGGAAATTGGAAAATACTATTAAAAAATAAACCAAAATTATTCTATATTCAAATAAGATGGGTTACAAAATACAGATGAGGCTATTTGCGACAACGATTGTGATTTCGCCTGCCGTCGACCAATAAAAAATATGTTCATTGATGAAGCTTCTTGACAGTTTTCTTTACGTTCAAATTCTTTATTCGTAAAAGATGAGTTGAATATCAATTTTGGGTTTTGTACTTAATCGGTGTTGCCAAGTATATCTATCCCAGTTTTTTGAATACCTTGTCTCTTCCAGATATGGCCTGCTTGCAATGGCTGCTTATTCAACATTCCATTTTTTGTCAAGTATTAATTTCCCTCTATCGTCGAAAAGTTGGGGTTTAAGGTGCTTTCCTTGCAATGTTCCTAACCCTTGACATCCAAGACAACTTAGAAATGCGATTCAGGCCAGTTTCAAAGTGGACGGAGTTGTTTTATGTCACAACAACTATGGCAGGGGAAACAAATTCAAGTACATAGTGACTGGTATTCTCCCTGTATTCGATCATTTGTTTGGTTGAAAAGCCTGCCTGAGGATTTGTATGTTGAACTTATTTATTTTATTATAGTAAATTGGAAGAAACGTCCAACCCAAATGCAAAATGAAAATCTGTTGAGGTACATAACTTCTTCGGGCAGCAGAGGTGTGCCAAGTGCATCAAATGTTGCAGAATGCACCAACACAGGTCTAGCAAGTGTATCAAATGTTGCAGATGGCATCAGAATATATATTTCCTCATAGCGGTGGAGGTATGGAGGCCCACATAAAGGTATGGACTGTTCGGAGGTGACTCCAAATATGTGGAGTCTGCAACTACATCTAGAGGAAATCGAGCAAAATTTGACAAAGAACATGCCTTTCTGTCAAGTCGATTACCAGACCCACATGTAGCTTATCAAATTTTGAAATAGAAACTTTTGTAGTGATAATATGTTGTTTTATCCACCCATACAGTTTTTGTTACCCACCTCTAGTTACATTCACAAATGGAGTAATATTTCACGTCATCTACGAACATGACAGGCCATTTTTCAAGCCACTATAAATGCGCCGCCCCTGAGGGAGACAAATTCTTGTGGGATCTGTACAATTCGATACACTTTCCAAATCTGTGTTGTTGGAAGAAGATATATACTTAAATGAAGAACTATTTTTCACGTGACCTCAAAATCCATTACAATTCCCAGCAAGAAAAAAAAGAAGTTCAACAAACAAATCTCAAGGCAACCTTTTCAACCAACCAAAGCATCGAACACAGGGAGAACACCAACCAGAACATACTTGTTCTTTTTTTTTGTCCTCTCTGAGTTTCTCTTGTATAACAGAGTTTCTTTTTTACTCAAAGCTCATGTCACATAAAACCAGTCTCTCTTCTTTCATCTTCCCCTCAATCGCATCTCTAAGTTGTCTTACATGTCCATGACCAGGAATATTAGAACGAAGGCACCCTAAAGAGAAACTCTTTGATGATAGAGAGAAATGGAAATAATTATTTAAAAGCAACGCTGGATGATCTTCCATAGATTTTGTGTTGATTCATTTTAATGATAGATGTTCTCGACATTTTTTCTTATTAATGCCAATCTTTTCGAATATGTACGCTGAATAGTGACTAGCAACATGTATTAAAATTCCCATATC
>SNQJ01S0026796.1:15949-46744 GCA_010110895.2 Picea sitchensis | reverse complement strand
ATTTCCCAAATAGGACATGGATTGTTGGGCATGCATTATATTCGAAGGACTTTGGGAAGGATTACCCCATGCCGGTCTCGTGGGGATAGGCATAGTAGTTTGTCCGGGGTTCCATTGATTGTGGAAAGAATTACCCCAGATCGGCATTCTGGAGGAGGGAAAGGATCCTTGCCCTAAATTCCAAGGTCCTGCTAGGTTTTCCCCCTATGAAGGAATAATACCCTGCACAGGAGTAGATTGTCCAAAAATGGGGTTGCCCCCAGTTGGGAAAGCGGTTGACGAGAAGGTGTTGTTACCAAACGTTTTGTTCCAAGAAAACGGTGTTGAACCTATCGGCATACTATGTGAAGGTGGTCCTTGACTCCCCTCTCCAAATAAACTATTGTGTGTAGGTTTCCTGGCGGATTGTTGATGCGAACCATCGAGTGAAGGGGACGAAGCAGGGATATGACCTCCTGCGTAAGGAAAAGCGTTAAAAGGGACATGAGTGCCCCCCAAGTGACCTTGCAGAGGAGCACTAGAGACCCCTGCCCCCAGACCCAAAGTCTGTAAAGTAGAGTAGGACAGTACAGGACTTGTACCCGAACTAGGCATATCGTATGAGAATGGAGGGCCTATCACACTAGGTGTAAGAAAGGTTGTGGCCGCCACCAAAGACGGGTTTGGACCACTGTGCGAAGTAGTTGCGGTCGATACCATGGTGGCTCATACCGACGATGGTAGGTTAGAAGATGACTCTCATGTGGTGACAACCATGATGGGAATTGAAGAATTCCCAGAAAAAGTAACAGCATTTGTTTCCATTGTTGTGTGAGGCACTGTCTGGCGCACGTGAAGTTGAATTGGTACAATAAAAGGTGCCAAAAGAACAGTGGTTGAGGTTTCAACTGAGCCAAGAGCGGTTGATTCAAGGTTTAAAATGGTCGATTCCTCTTGGGGTTGTTCGGGCACAATGGTTTGTAACTCGGTCGCTTCAAAAGACCCTTGTTGGTCTAGCTTCCGCCTTAATGGGGGTGGGGGTGGATCTAGTGTAACCGGCGACAGGCCAAGAAGCCTTCGTGACCGGCAGAGCTCGGGATCCTCCACTATGTGAGAATATCCAAGACACTCTAAGGTAGTCTAAACGCTCAAAAGTAACACACACTAAAACAAAAATTCCTAGAAGATAAGACAAGCAAACACTAAATTAATTGGAAGAACAGTTACAACAGCCAACACTAGAGCAACTTACCGGTGCAAGTGCAACTCGAAGACGGAAGAACCCTCTGGGTATACTCTACAAAACGTGGGCTGATGTATGTCCTAGGTACCGCAATATACCCCTGTAGTCACTTGTGTATGTCCCTAACAAATATTGGCAACTAGGTTGCCAGCACGCGAACAGTCACCAGGCGAGTACAGTCGAAAGTCGGGTAGACCACAATGAGTAGGGTATCGAGCCTGAAACCTGTCAAGGGTATCGAGATAAAATGGTCTGAAAGAAAACTGAGGACCTCGAACATATTCGAGACCCACGAAGCCCCGTGGAAAATGAAAACAACGAAATCCCAAAACAAGCCCTATATATGTGTTCTCCACTACGATTGGTCTGGCTTTGGAGGGGTTATCTCTGCTACCTTTCCGCACGCGACCTCGTGTTTATCCCCTGTGTTAGAGGGGGGTCCCAGATAACTTCCACGAAACTGGACTTAGACACTCCCTATCTCAAACTCCAATGTTTGATTTAAAATGGCCTTGAAGAGTTTCCTCTCCAACCTAATCCAAGGCCCTAGTCCTAAACTAGTTGGTGAACCCTACAAACAGAAAAGTCTAGTAGATTTTAAATTTAGCATTGATTTTATGGCTTTGTCTTATGTCAAGGGGTATGAAGGTGAAACTGATGATGTGTAAAAGATGAAAGAAAAAATGAATGAAAAAGATGGAAACAAAACTTTTACTGAATGCAAAATTTCAACAACTTTTCAAATATATATATATAAGATTTTGGACAGCAAACTCAACAGAATTTCACTCGACTACAAGCTACTTATGATCTAAGTGAACTGCAAAAACTTATGAAATAAAATACTTTTCCCTGGCTAATAATGTAGAAACACACTCTTCAACCAAACAAAAAAATGAAAAGAGATTTTTATTTTATTTTAAATGCTAGTAAAGCAAGAAAGGAAAAATAGCGACAAGCAAAAACCAAGAAAAACAATTCTGGCCTAATCACAGATCGCAAAGAATCAGATTAAGAAAAAAAAATCACACACTAGAAAATTTTGAAAGAAAATGACTCTCACACTTGTCTAAAAACCGTAAAAATTCTTTTATTTTTGAGAAAAAGTAAGCTAAGAGTAAAATTAATCCTAAGCTATTGACTGTTCAAACAGAGATTCAAACCCCTGAGAGGAATACTTCTTATCAAGGGAGAGGATGACTGCCTTACCCTTAACAAAAAGTAGCCTGTACAAGCACGTGACTGTTACTCAAACAACACGCGTGCAAACGCTCTCTGAACAGAGACAGAGGGCATGTACACGTGGGATGACCTTGTACAGGCCGCTTGTATATCTAAACTCTGAGGAAAAATGGAAACAGATAGACCAAACTAGGAAGAGACCACTGATATTGATAACCAAGATCCCTTCAAGGCTTGGACACTCTTTCTAACAGAAAAACAAATAATGTAAGGAAAAAATGATAAAGAAAAAACAATCTAAGATAGGACTGCTAGCAAACAAGACTTCAGATAGAATTCCAGAAAACCCCCTGAGAATGTGTGATTTTGACAGGGAAGAGGATGACTGCCTCTGAGGTTCTCTAAACTCTACACACTACTCCTACCTCTACATCTAGCGTTCACATGCGGGCTGTAAGAGGGTAGGGTGCGGGTACACGCATGCAAACCTTGTGCAGGCTGCATGTACCTTTGTGGGTCCTGAAAAACATAGTCAAGCAAAAGTCAGGGAAAGATGGTATGGAGAATCAGAGTCTCTGCTAGCTCAGATCTTATAGAAACGAAAATCAAAGACAGGGAAGAAAAACTAGTCTTTAAACTACCCAAAAACTAAATAAAATTCCAGGAACCCTAGAGAGTCTCCCCAGTATGGTCACCAATTCTGTTGTTGGGAAAATATCCCTACGGACTAGCAAATAGAGTTTAGACATTGCATGCAGATATGACCAAAGAGAAATTACTTTCTACCTTCAACCCTAGATTTAAATCCCCTTTTCTTAGTAAATGCGTGGAAAGATCAACCTACCTCGTTCTCGGTGTTTGATGTCGATCCTCCGTTGTGCTCAATTCCTTGTTCACAATACTCCTTCCAAAGCTGATCTGCATCCAAGACAAGAAACAACTATGCACGCATACTACTTATATACTAACGGGTTAGAAATCCAAACATAAACTAATCAAACCATAAAAAATTCATGAATTGGGATGGGAAAAACACTTTCTTTATTACTTTGAATGAGTCAACTTACAAAAGTTGAGATCGGCCACCACTCCTTGAACCTGATCCTGGGCTCCTCTTCTTCTATCCTCCAACTTCTTTTCTTTCAATCTCCTTTGGCACAAGGAAAGGCTAAAGGGTTGGGACAATGGGAATACGTAAATGGGCAGAGCTTCTTTGCTATATTTTTTTCTTCTTCCAAATGGGACCCCTACCCCTTCTCTTATAGGCTAGAAGGAGCTAGGTATTTAGATGAACCCTCGGCCATGCATGGCCAGGAGTTTCAGTTAACTCACCCATAGATTTTTGTTCCATCGACAAATTTCTTTTTTTCATGCTTTTGTCGGTCCACGCGGGCTGTTTTGGGTCAGCCAGCATGTACAGGCGTGCAGTAATGGATTAGGGCACGTGGGCATTTATAAAAGAGGATTTTGAAAGAGTTGTTCAGCTGTGCTTTGGCAAAGAAGGGATATGAGTTGGCCTGATGCCAGGTAAGCATGTGTAGTGAAATTTAGGGTTATAACACACCCATCTTAGCTTGGATTTTTTGGTTGATTAGCTATCAAACTAGGTTTAAATATTGCATGCATTATCCTACTGTTAAATGATACTTGTAATGTCATGAAAACCCTATTTTAAGAAGAGAATTTGCAGGTGTCTCCCTCTTATTATAAATTTTAATTGCCTTTCTTTATATCTCCTATTTGAATAATTCCATGTCTCATTCCTGAATATGCATAAAGTGAGTTGTGTAAAAATTCTATACAAGGTCAGCCTAAATGAAAACAGTTTGCCATCAAAACCCTAGTCTCTTATATTTCTTGTTTTCATACATCTACCCTTTATTACAACTCATAGAAATCATTCCTCGGCATCACTATGGATAGTCAAAAACATAAGAAGAATCATAAGGGAGGTGAAATAGTGAGAACATATCCCTATGAAATGCAATTACTTGATTCTAAACCTTTGATCAGAGAGGCCTTTCGGAGAGTAGGCTGCATCAATTTCTGTCAAAATATGCAGAGGGGGCATCCAAAGGTGGCCAAAGAATTTTCATTGAATTTTGATGGTACTAAAACCATGCTGGGAATATTAGAATTTAAAGTTTCAAAGATGTCCATCTCAACTGCAACAAAGATACCCAATAATAGAGAAAAATGGTTCAAGTCTATGACATTAAATGCTGCTTTCTCCAAGGAATTTATTAAACCCGAGTATCGGGAGGAAAACTTGTCCAAAGGGATCCCTAGGAACCATATGCTTGAAGGTTTTGACAAAATGATTCAGGTTATCCAGAGGTATTTCACCTATGAAGGGATATTTAACATGATATACCAATACCATATAAGGATGCTGCTACATTTCAGAGGGAAAGAAGTTACAAACCTCCCATTTTACCTGTTTAGAAGCATTGGCAAAATGTCTGATAGGGTTCAATCTAAATCAAAACAAGTAGACACAAGTGTCTTCCATTCTAGCTCGATAAAGATGTTGGTGATGGAAGAATTGAGGAATACAAACACTAATTGGGAATGATTCCTTCATCATAGTTTCAACTAAACATTGCCCCTACTCTAGAGTCAAAGATACAAAGTCCTATTTCAATAAAGAAGACTATGTGTTCAGAGGGAAACAAGAGAAAAAGGGGTACTATGACTAGTAAAGCTGACATAGCTACAGAGGAAACAAAATTAGTAGGGCATTCACAACCTTCACACATGGAAACTTCACCTGTGACAAATACCACTCGTACAAAGGTTCCTTCAAGCAAATCCATAGGTTTAAGAGGAAGAAGGTTGGTGTTTCCTTCAACCATTACAGCTGACAAGGTCAAATATAGGAGGCCTCTTACCAGAGAAACAACCAAGAAAGAAATTTCTGTGAAGGATGATGTAGTAGGAGTTTCATCCCAGAGGAAAGGTAAATCCATAGCTGTTGAAAATCTTGTTGAAATTGTTCATATCATCACCCCTCAAGAAGAGAGCAATCCCACTTTTAAGAGGCTCAGAAGGCAGCTCAAGGAAGCAAGAGATAAGATTGATAGTTTGAAGAAGGAAGATTCAAATACCAGGAGAGAGATCAAGGAAATGTTGGAGATGCATCATGACAACATTGATAAGGCTAATTTATTAGCTAAGATATTCTTACCCCTCTACAAACAACTCATAAATCTCTACAGGAAAAATAGAGCTCACCAAGCTCAAATCAGAATTCTAAAGACATAACTTAAACCTTTCAAAGAAGAGTTAAATGAGATAAATGTGGATATGTTGGATAAATTTGCTACCAGGAAAAGTTCCAGAGTTAAAAAGTGAAGAAATTGAACTTCCTTAACCACTATTAGTTTTTGACAAGTTTCCTGTTTGATGCATTTTTCAATTTTTAGGATGGTTATGCCTTATAAACCATGTTTAGCTGTTGGGATGTTCTCTTCTAGTCATGTAACAAGATTATAATATGTTACAATAGTTTTGGGCACTGGAGATATTTTTTGGAACACTTTAAGGATTTATAAAATGAAATAAGCTACTACACGAAAGTTCGCAGTGCCTAGCGCTATGAACTGGATAATGTAGACAGACACTACAAACTGGCGCTGCGAACTCATGTTTTGTAGATTTTAAAGGAGTAACAGTTGCCAGGTGTCAAATATGGATGCAAGATAGTTTTATGATGGTTAATTATGAGTTGGGAAGCCACCTTCCAAAGGGATATGCACTCAAAGGGACACTTCATGAGCCATAAAGAAGATGTTGAAGACGTTGCCAACATTAGCCTAAATTTTAGCATTCTATTTTATTATTGTTGAAAAGATGTAGTCAGACCACCTTTAGGCATAAGAATCCTATGCATGAGTGGTTATTCGAATTGTAAAACTCTCAATGACAACCTAGGCTATAATATAGGCATTGTAATTTTGAAGTAGGGGTTTGAATGGTTAGAGAAAGACTCATATTTTGATGTTGTCTATGTAACATAGATATCTCCTATTGTATGTACTAGACCTGAGACACTTTGAATTATAGAAATCAGTCCTTTTTTTTATCATCTTGTTTCTATCTAATTATGATTGTATTCTATTGAATGCTTCAATTGGCTTAATTATATATTTGTTGCAATGGAGGATTTGTTGTCATAATGTTTATAATTATATCAGAGTTTCCTCTTTGACTATAAGAAGTTCTTTTTTCATAGATTTTTTCTTCATATGTCTTTCAGTACTACTTGATGTAGATTGTAGGCATATTACATTTTTCTTATTCAATATTCGACCTATCCACTTTACTTCTTAAATCCTGATCTAAGTTACTTAGATCCTTATTTGTTGGTGCATGTTGTATGGAGTGAGCTGTGATTGACATTGTTTTCTTGATTTTTATTCCATTTTCCACCTTATCATAAAAAATTATCTTTAATATCCTGATGGGTGTTGAGCTTACACTTTAGCAGTCAAAGTGTGACTTTCAATGCTAACATTCTGGGCGTCGTTGTTGGGGAAAAATTGAAGATTTTTCCCTGGGTTGTACGACAAAGAAAATTACTGATTTTGAGGGTGGATAGTGATCAGTAAACTGAAGAATGCAAATTTCACCTCACGACTCCATTGTTTTAGTTGTGGCTCCTAAAGGTAGACACACGAGGTCCAATCCACATTTACCTCTGACTGCACTTGAAGTTGGCCTATAAAAGATCATCAAGAAAGGAAAGGCTTCACAAGGAACCTCTTCATCTGTTTTCTCAAGTACTTCTGAGGACTTACCTGACTCTACTTTTCAAACACTAGTAGCTATATCTAGCATTTATAAATTACCTACTATTGAAGCTCATGTAAATCTAAAACTAGGAGAATTTCCTGTTGAATATTCATCTTTTTCTCCTCAGTTGAAAGAAGAAGGTCTTGAAAATTTTGATGTTCTTGCATCCCCTAAAGTTGTGAATTGGTTTAGGCTTGAGAGTCTAGAGGATTTTCCCCTCTTAGGTTCTCCCTCTCCTCACACTTTTAAATCTTTTGTGACCAATGAAGAAGGAACCTCTATTCCTCTTGAGTTTTCCCCATTCACCTCCAAGACCCAAACACATTTTTTTAAACTTGAAACTCCTCCATCTTATAATATTCCTTTTCCTAAGATACATGATATACATATTATATATTTTCTTGTTAAAACACCTCCCACTTCTCCTATAATTCATAATCTACCTTTCCCTAATCAAATGGCAGGGGATAATCGTCCTCATAATAGAATGGATTCCATTGTGGCTGCTAGGTATGCCGCTATGGTGCTTCCTCAACCTATGAATTCCCTCCCAATAGGAGGTTACTTAAAGTATATGCCCAAGTTCACAGGAGAGGAGGATATCACTGTAGAATAACACCTTGCAACCTTTTGTAGCTATGTTGATAATCTGAATATTGAGAATGAGGATGTTTGGATGAGAGTGTTTGTACAAAGCCTTGATGGTGAGGCTAGAAAATGGTTTAGGATTTTATCTCCTAGATCAATTTCTAGGATTGAATCCCTTGATAATTCCTTTTTAAGGCATTGGGGTGACAAGAAGGAATTTTTGTATTATATCACTGAATTTGGTGCTCTCAAAAGAAAAGAAGGTGAATCAGTACTAGACTTTTCCAAAAGGTTCAACAAAATGTATAATAAAATTCCTACTGAAACTTCTACCAAAATAACTTATGCTAGTGCCTTTGACCCTGAGTTTCATCTTCTGTTAAGAGAGAATATCTACTTCACTATCTCACATGCAAGATGTTTCCCTAGAAATGGAATCAAACATATTGGTTGCAGACAAATTAAGAGGCAAATATGATAGGGATAGGAGGAAACAAAAATAATAATCTTCCACTTCTGATGCTTCAACAACTAACCCTCAAGTGGATGAATTGGCTAAGTTAGTCAAGTCAATTTATGCAAAAATGGAAAAACTTAAACTTGAGGGGAGACAAGCCAATAGGAACACACAAGATTTTGGAAATACAAACAACTTCAGGAGACAAAATAATTCTCCTCAAATTATTCAAAGAGATCAGAGGAATAGAGAAGACCAAAAATTCCAGAATCCTATTCAAAATAATCTGGTTGATGATGAATAAGGAGAAAATGAGGAACCTGATCAAGAAATTCATTATCGCGGAGACACATCTACTTTCCCTCACCTAAATCAATTTGCTTATGAAGAGTCTTTGATGAACAACCAACTAAATGAGTTAAGGGAGAAAAACAAATGAAAATCAGAATAAGTACAACTTGATGTCCAAATAAAAAGAAGGAAATCCTAGTACATCCAATCAACCTAAAAAATCAGACCCCTCTATTAAAAAAAAGGCTGCACCAAAGAAAAGAAATGAAGAACAAAATAATCAGCCTGTGGTTAAAGCCCCTATCCAAGAAGTAAAATAAATTCTAAAATACCGATCTTCTTTTAACTTTGAAAATGAAATTCAAAAGATTAAAATTCCAGTCCCATTCTTAGAGTTGATAAAGAATGAAGACTTCAAGAATTCCATTTCTAAAATGTTGCAGTTTGATTTTTCTTCTCATTCAACAGATTCAGTAAATTTGCAAGATGAAAAACCTGATGTGATATTGGGGCCCTTAGTGGAAGATAGGGATGAATCCTCTCCTCCTTTTTATACTCATTGAATGTACATGACAAGATCTTACACAATTTCTTGATGGACTCAAGTGCATATCATAACTTAATGCCTAAATATGTAATGGATGAACTGGGTTTAGAGATCACCAAAGCTTATCATGATCTATATTATTTTCACTCAAGGAAAATGAAATGCCTAGGGGTCATTAAATATTTGGTTGTTACTCTCTTCCAATTGCCCATGAAGAGTATAGTCATGGATATAGTAGTTGCAAATGTACCCCCTAAATTTTGGATGTTATTGTCTAGATCATGGATTAAGAGGTTGGGAGGAACGTTGTAGATGGACCTATCCTATGCCACCATACCTGTCTTTGGGGGTGAACATAGAGGGTTTTATAGAGAAGCATAATTGACTTATATTATTAGTGATGAAGGTAATCACACAAACCATCCTATTTATGATGTTGACACTGATTTGGGATCTAGAATTCTATATCTCACTGATCTTCCTCAACCACCTCTGGAAATGAGAAAGCCATCACAAACAACATGTGAAACAGTAAGAAAAGGTGCTCAAACTTGGAAAATGTTTTTTGATGGGCCATCTTCTAAAGATAGTGTTGGTGCTGGAGTTGTTTTTATTTATCCTTCTCAAGAAGTCATATATTTGTATTTCAATTTGGCGTTTGAAACCACGAACAACATTGTTGAATATGAGGCTCTAGTTTTGGGGCTAAGGGCTGCTTAAGATACGAAGATTGAGGAGTTATCAATTTTTGGAGATGCAAAGCTAATTGTACATAAAATAAAAAATATATATTAGGCAAAGCATCCAAGGTTAAGGACTTACATGAATGAGGTATGTGATCTTATTGATAATTTATTCCTATCTTTCAACATATCCTTTGTCCCTAGAGAAGAAAATACATTGGTTGATTCCCTGGTTGTTTCTGCTAGTAACTTTAAAGTCCCACTACCTCCTAAGATCAAGTATAATGTTGAAGTAAAATATAGGCCTTCCATACCTGACAATGTCAACCATTGGAAAGTTTTTTAAGATGATATTGAGATAAAAATATATAGTAGATGAATTTTCTACACTTCACATTGATCAACATCCAAATGATGAAAACAATTCTCAGGTTGATAAATTCCTGAACAAGATTGTCTAGTTGCCTAGAAATCATATCCCGAAGGGATTGGTTCCTTTAGAGAGATTATTTTATAGTAATGATGTGGCTGCCAAAGTGAGAGGTTCAAATGTAGATGCTGATTTGACATAATGAGATCTAGGTACTGATGAAAATCCCAAGTATGTCAAGATGTCTAGTAGTTTGTCAGAAAAACAAAGAGATGAGTATATCAAAATACTAAAGGAATTTATTGATGTCTTTGCTTGGACATATGATGATTTACAAACTTATGACACAAGCATTATTGAACAAAAAATACCTTTGAAGGATGATACTAAACCGTTTAGTCAGAAACTAAGGCAGATCAATCCTATGTTGCTGCACATCATAGAGAAGGAGGTCAAAAAATTGATTGATGATCAGATCATCATACCTTTGAGATATTTTGAGTGGATAGCTAATCTTGTCCCTGTTAGGAAAAACAATGGAGAAATCCAACTTTTTTTTTATTTCAGAAATTTAAATAGGTGTTCTAAGAAAGATAACTATCCCTTTCCCAAGATGGAGCATATTTTTCAAAGGGTGATAAGCTCAACAAGGATGTCCATGATTGATGGTTTTTCATGCTACAATCAGATTTTTGTTTTTCCCAAAGATAGGGAGAAGACAACATTTACCACTCCTTGGGGTACATTCATGTATGCCAAGATGCCCTTTGGTCTCATAAATGCAGGGGCAACCTTTCAGCGTGCAATGGATATTGATTTTATCAGAGAGAAGAATAAGTTTTTGGTGATCTACTTGGATGAAATCATAGTGTTTTCCAACTCTTATCAAGAGCATTATAATCATTTGGAGAAGGTGTCCCTAAAATGCAAAAAAATATGGATTGTCACTCAATCCCAAGAAGTCTTTCTTTGATATGAAGGAAGGTAAATTGTTGGGACATATTGTGTCACATGAAGGGGTGAAAATTGACCCAAGTAGAGTAGAGGCCATCAAGACTCTATCTTTCCCTAGGTCCAAGAAATAAATTCAGTACTTCTTGGGCAAGATAAACTTCTTGAGAAGATTAATTTCTAATTTTGCTTAGTTGGTTAAGTTTATCACATCCATAATGAGAAAGGGGAATGAGGTTAAATGGACACTTGAAGCTAGAAATTATTTTGATCAAATTAAACAGGCACTGACTCGGGAACATGTTCTTATCAACCCTGATTATTCAAAAGAATTTCTGATATTTTTTTTTTGCCTCAAATGATACATTGGATGATGTCCTCCTTCAAAAAAACTCAGATGGAATGGAGAAACCTATTTCTTTTTTCAGTAGGGATTTGAGAAATGATGAAGTCATCTATGACATCATGGAGAAACAAGATTATGATTTGGTCAAATCTCTCAAATATTTCAGAGTATATGTTCTACATTCTAGAATTATTACTTATGTCCCTTCAACCTCTGTTAAGAAAATTCTAATTCAGCCTAACATATATGGAAAGAGAAGTAAGTGGATTGCAAAAATTTTGGAATTTGACCTTGAGATGAAACCTACCAAGCTGGTGAAAGGACAAGGTTTAGCTAGATTGTTAGTTGAATCAAATTGTAAGGCACTTGGGGTTAATTTCGTGAATGCATATTTCGTATATTAGTAGACTGATATTGCTAGCAACATCTCACAGATCAGCCTCAAATTTATAGAGTGTAGTTGGTACATGGACCTCATCCATTTCTTGCAGACATTGCAGCCTCCTACTAGACTTGAAAAGGATAAGGTGAGAGATTTAAAGATCAAAACAATTAGATATTGCATTGTTGATCATGTTTTGTATTGGAAAGATCTTGTAGGGGTACTTTTAAGATGCTTGGATCCATATGAGGAAAAGAAAACTATGAATGATTTTCATGATAGCCTATGTGGAGGTCATCATTTTTTGAGGACCACAACATATAAAATACTCAGAGTTGGGTACTTCTGGCCTAGTTTATTCACTGATGTATGTGAAAATATCAGGGTCTGTGATAAATGTTAGAAATTATCAAGCAAGCAACAACTAAAATATTTGCCTCTAAATCCCATAATGGTATCTGGTCCTTTCCAGCAATGGGGATTAGATTTCACTGGAGAAATCCATACAACTTCAAGTGGCCAACATCGTTGGATCCTGACTACCATTGATTATTTCACCAAGTGGATAGAAGCCATTCCCACAAGGAATGTAACACATAAAGTGGTTATTGGCTTCCTGGAAGATATTTTGTCGAGGTTTGGTTGTCCTAACAAGATTGTGACTGACAATGCTACAAACTTTAAATTTGGACCTCTGATTGAGTTTTGTGAAAATTTTGGGATCTAGCTCATTCACTCTACTCCTTATTACCCTCAAGGTAATGGCTTGGTAGAATCCTCCAAAAAAAGTCTAGTAAAAATCATAAAAAAAATAATGGAGGATAACAAAATATCTTGGGATTCAAAGCTGAAGTTTTCTTTATGGGAAGATAGAGTAACTACCAAGAGATCAATTGACACTTCTTTGTTTCAAATGGTCTATGGAACTGAAGTTGTTTTTCGTACTCAACTAGCCTTACCTTCGGAAAAGATTCTTCAAGAACAACAAGGAGAACTAGATGACATGATCAGAAGGATGCATCAGCTAGTGGAAGTACAACAAACCAGGGAGCATGTAATATCCCTCGGCCGAACCCAAATGAAAATGTAATCCAAGTATATTTAAGCTGGTGAGCTATTTAGACATCATTTTGTAAGGAACCTCTCATGGAATGGTGCGCGCAGGTATTGCGTAGTAAAATGATGTAGTATGCAGATTCCCGGATACCGCGAGCAGTAACTAAAGTGAGCTCAACCTAGAAGTCACCGGATACCATGCATAGTAACTAAAGTGCGTGCAACCTAGAAGTCAGCGGACACCGCGCGCAGTAACTAAAGTGCGCGCAATATTAATGTCAACGAACCTTTGTGTATATGAAATGTGTTATAGGCTGGTGAGCCAGTATTATAAGCTGGGATGCTTATGTTTTGGAATTAGGCCAGAGCGCCTAGATGTTAAAGGCTAGTGCACCTATTTTGTATATGTCTCATGATTAATATAAAATACATCGTCGCATGCATACCAATCACGATAAAAGAGATGGGGGACTAGACTCCACCAGTTAGGGAAAGGGAGGGCCAAAAGTTAAGAACATGGCTAAGCTAGAGAGCTTAAGCAGAAAATGAATATTATATTAGTATTTCATAAAACATAAAGTACAGATAATTATTTTATCCCAAGTTCTAAAGTTGGGAACAAGTGTACCAGAGTAGCTTCCAACATGACAAGTGTCAAGTTGGGGACATGCATACATATTGTTGGACTTAGTTCATTTTGGGGGGGATCTTCTATTATTCTTAGGTCGCCTGTTACCATCATCTCCGAGAGGATTTTCTCATGAATCTTACCATCATTCCTTCGACCATGGAACCATTATCCCATAAGCATTCACACCATCATTGATCTATCCTCGTACTTCCTACCACTGTACCCGAACCAGTTTCCATAGCCGTTCACTGTTGGTGTACCAGGTTAGCTTGGGAGAGGGATTGAAGAAGTGGGTTTTCAGGCCCGTGGAATATTGAATAGGCGGGTTGTCAGGCCTGTGAGAAATTCTTTGAGTGAGAGAATTGATGGGGATCAATTTCTTGAAGGTGCTAAACTACGACTATAGTGCTCTGAGACTTCCGGTCCGGCCTGTTGCTGAAGCCCTGGAAGGGAAGTGGGGAAGCCAAAGGACTGTTAAGAAGAGAAGGGGCACACTTCCTTGGGTGGGATATGCATGTGGGGAATGAGAGGTTGTAGGCTGTCGGTTGAGATAGCACCTGAGATGGAGTCTTTCTTATTGTCCATGAACCCTTAGCTTGGTTAGGAATCCCTTACCCGGGTGGAGTTTAATCCCATCTCGGGGGTGAATCACTATTGAGAGTGATGAACAATATGCTCTAAGGCTGGGAGGTTCATGGACGGTCTGCACACAGTTGGTGACATTCTTACCAAGATAAGTACCGATTGTGTGATGAATTTATATATTGCATTGTCATTTATGTGTTATTTTATGGGTTTATTGCTTGTGCGATTATAACTATCTGTATGTTTAAGGGCATTCCCATGTATATGCTGCATGTCTGTGTTTACTGTTAATTCAATATGAAATCGTATATTTACATAATGCAATTGTTTGTTTACGTTTTATATGTGAAGCTTCTGCTAGAGTGTTGTATGTATATGTTTAACTGCATGCAGTTTAGTATGAATATATGCCTGTGTGTAGATGTATGTATTTGAAGAGAAAAATTTATGTGACATAGCTCAGTTGCATACTGGGAACGTTACAATATGTTTTCAGAGTTAAGTTAAGTGTCTGAGTAGCATCATTTCTCGGCCTGTTGGTGGCTTGGGATGTTACAGTATGGTATCAGAGCTTTAGTTCCAACACTGAGCCTGGATGGGCCGGAAGGGTTCAGTTGAAGTGAACATTAACAGAGGATTAATTTTGAGGTGGCCAAAATTTTCAAGTCACAGAGCATCCATGGAAAATTTTGGCACCGCACGGAAAATATTGGCGTGTAGGTGCGCACGGTAAATTGTGGCACCGCGCGGAAGAATATTGTGTGGGGATGCGCACACTAAATTTAGAATTGTGCAGTGTGTATACACATAGTAAGGGTGCATGTAGTGTGCACTGTATTGTAAAGCACAGAGGAGTTTGGTTGGTGCGCATCGATTACTGTGTGCGGTAGCAACAGAGTAGTCAAGGATACATGTAGATTATTGAGCACGATGAGGGCATATTGAACCTTGTCATGGTGCAATGCATAGAGCATAATGAATATGGAATATCGGTGCACAATACAAAAACTGTGTGCAATGGATATTGGCGTGACGAAGAGGAATTGTAAAGTGGGTATAGGTGCGCGAAAGCATGATTTACTTTATGGAGTCACTGTGCACGATAAATAAGGGTGTACAAGTTGAATTTTATGCTCGCAAAGTTGTTTCAAAGGCTAATTAAGACGACGAGTCTGAGTTTAATATAAAATTTGCATGGTATTCGAAGAAAAAGGAATACACAACTACATCAGAGTATTATTTAAAATGAATCAAGCGAGTGAGATCAATTCTGAGTTTTATACTTCTCCGATTTAGACAGATGAAAGTGAAATATAATATTGCAAGAAATACATAATATGAAAGGAAACAAGATTCATATCACCATCAGTTAGAATCTTGTCATAAGCAATACAAAATCCGCTTCTACACTTATATATTCATTTAAAATCCAAAATTACAAAAAGGTGATGATTCAAAATAGCTTGCCCTATTTTAAAGGGACCATACAAGAACAGGTCTATCATCTTCAGAGTCCCTTACCTCTTTTACTATCTGTCCAAAAATTGTTGAAATATACTCAATTTTACTCGAGGGCTCATTTCAGCTTAGCGAGCTCCTCCTTTAAAGAATCTAACTAGACTGGTTGATTTTCACCAACACTTTCAGTTGTTTTAGCGATGGGTTCTTTCTTCTAGAGCTTACTCTGTTTCTTCCTAGCAGCTGGCCTGTTGATGATTAGATCTCTCATGATTGGATTTAGCATGACTTCCAATCTCAAGTCTGTAATAGGTTTTGTGTGAAATTTAGTTGCTAGTATTTGTGCGACTACCTTTTCCTTCATACTCGTAGGAAAATCTAGCATGTTCCCTGAATAACCAGTCTCACTGGATTTAGCTTGGTCCATATACCTCAGTTTTTTGGACACCAAAATACCTTTGCAGAGATGAGAAGGTCGAACCAATTTGGATACTACTCCATTGATGGATAAGATGATGCTTCCATACCTGAGAGTTGGTAGTTATAGAGTCTCAATTATGAATCACTGACAGACTTGCACACAAGTACGATGGGTTGCCATGATCAGCTAATCCATTTCAAATGATTAAGATTTTGAGTTTGTTACATGGCGACGTTCACCTAACTTCATACGACTGTGATGTACCGAGCGAGTGATATGGGGTGATCTGAATAGTCATCACCCGTCCCATGAATGGTGGATTTGACATATTGAAGCACGTGACATCGGAACTTTGGCAAAAGTGGTTTTGGCAAACCGCCTTTCGCCCGATGTATCTCTGCGCGATGATGTAGTTCTTGCTAAAGTTCTCAAAACTTGGGCCTTATCTAAGAATTATCATGGTGATAACACCAGGAAATCAAAAAAGATAATTCTGATGTATTTATTGAGCCAGAATAGTTCATATTTCCCATGGATTATTGATTTAGTTAGCCTAATAAGTTTTTATGGCTGCATGTTTTGTAGAATTAACAACAACTAGATCAGATCAGATCAGTACAGAGTCCATAGGAATGGAAGAGGCACAGGAGAATTACAGTCAACAGGATGAGGGCAGAGGGATGGATGTCCATTTGGACATTGAAGGAACAAACTCCAATGGACATGGAGATGAAAGAAATGAAAACGTGAATTTGGCAAAGACCATCAAAAATTTGCAAAGGGATGTCCAAAGCCATAAGGCTGATAATGAAGGGATTATGAAAGCCAAGGATTAGCAGGATGAATTCAACATGAAGTTATTGGAGGGTTTGAACATAATAGAAAATAAATTGGATAAGGAGAGTGGCTCAAGCAAATCTGGAAGTCACAAGCCTTCGGATGAGAAAAGAAAATCAAAAAGTATTAGCAAACATCACCATCACTCCTCGCGTCATTCCAATAAGAGAGAAGGCAACAACTCAAGTCCATCCACTGTCAGAAAGCATAAGAGGTCTGGGGTGGATGAGCTACGAGGATA
Source organism: Picea sitchensis (assembly GCA_010110895.2). Lineage (NCBI taxonomy): Eukaryota > Viridiplantae > Streptophyta > Pinopsida > Pinales > Pinaceae > Picea > Picea sitchensis. The sequence goes on along the minus strand of SNQJ01S0026796.1, from coordinate 29,702 downwards.
AATGAAAAAATTCAAACCTCCTATGTTTGATGGTGAGCACAAGAAGGATGAATATGCATAAACATGGTTGTTGGGAATGAGAAAGTATTTTCAATTGCATAATTATTCTTCTCATGCAGAGGGTAGAATTTCCATCTATCAACTCAAGGGAAAGGAATCCATGTGGTGGGATCATATTGTACAAGTGCAACACATTAAAGAGAAAAGTGTTACTTGGAGGGAATTCAAGAAGTATTTTGAGAAGAAATACTTGACTAAGAGATATTATGACAAGAAAATGAAAGAGTTATTTGAACTCAAGCTCAAAAGCATGACCATAGACAAATATGAGAGAAGGTTTCTAGAACTGTTGAAGTATGTCTCTTTCATCAAGGATGAAACAGTCAAAATTCAAAGGTATTTGAGTGGATTGCCAATGTTCATGAGTGACAAAATATAGTATGATGATCCCAATACATTGGAAGAGACCATAAGGCATGCTAAATGCCTATATGATCAACAAAATGAAAGGCCAATTTTCCAAAAGGCTTGGGAAGACAAAAATAAATTCAAGGTGGATCAGAGGAAGAAAGGATCTAAGCCACCATTCTTCAGAAATAATCCACAGGGACAACAAACTCCTAGAGATCCCAGAGCTATTGACACAGGGAGTCAAAGGCTAGGACAACCACATATTCAATGTTGGGGTTGTAAAGGAGATCATAGGTTCAAAGATTGTCCTGACATAAGTGAAAAAGGGACAACCGTTCACAATATACAACAAGATGAAAAAATGGAGGACATGGGCATAAATGTGCCAAGGAACTATGCAACCCTGGATAACAAGCAAGCAGAGTATCAGTCCTACATGATTGAAGTGGAAGGTATGATCAACAACCAATAAATTACTATTTTAATTGATTCAGGAGCTAGTCATAGTTATATAGATCCTAAGATGGTGGAAAGTTTGCAATTACTAAGAAGAAAGCATGGAAAATCTTGGCTGGTGCAACTGTCTACAGGAGCGAAACGAAAAGTGAATGAGATGGTTAAGTCATGTCTTATGGACATGAATGGGCTAAACACCAAGGCAGATTTGAACATCTTACCTTTAGGTTCCTATGACTATCTAATTGGGATGGATTGGTTGAACCAAGATCATGCTCTCTTAGACTGTCATAACAAAGAATTTACATGCCTGGATGAGGAAGGGAACCAAAAGATAGTACAGGGAATTCCCAGGGCAGTAACCATTAGAGAAATTTCAGCATTGTAGTTTAAGAAATGTTACAGAAAAGGGTTTCAAATAATTGTTGCTTATATGGAAGAGATACCTAAAGATAAGGTGCCAAATTTGGAAGATTATGCAGTCCTGAAAGAATTTGATGATGTATTGATGGAGGTACCAGGACTACCTCCAAGGAGATACATTGATTTCTCTATAAATCTAATGCCTGGAGCAGCTCCAGTAACAAAGACTCCTTACAGAATGAGTACACCTGAATTGAAGGAGTTACAAATGCAACTTGAAGAACTTCTGAAGAAGGGGTATATACGCCCAAGTGTGTCACCTTGGGGAGCCCCAGTCTTGTTTGTGAAAAAGAAAGATGTAACATTGAGATTGTGCATTGATTTCAGATAGTTGAATAAAGTGATTGTTAAGAACAAGTATCCTCTACCAAGGATAGATGACCTCTTTGATCAATTAAAGGACCCAAAGATATTTTCAAAGATAGATCTCAGATCAGGATACCATCAGGTAATAATTAAATAGGAAGATATCAACAAGACCGCCTTCCGGACAAGGTATGATCATTGTGAGTACACAGTGGTGCCATTTGGGTTGTCAAATGAACCAACTATTTTCATGTGTTTAATGAATGGTGTTTTCCAGGAATATTTAGACAAGTTTGTCATTGTCTTTTTGGATGACATTCTTATATATTCTAAGTCAGAGGAAGAACATGAACATCATTTGAGGATGGTGTTGCAAGTATTAAGAGAACATCAGTTATATGCCAAATTGAGCAAATGTTCATTCTATCAGGAACAAATTCTTTATTTGGAGCATATCATTTCAAAGGATGGGATAGCAGTGGATCCTGAGAAGATAGAAGCCATTAGAGACTGGTCAGTGCCAAAGAATGTGACAGAGACATGGGTCTTGCAGGCTACTACAGGAGATTCATTGAAGGATTCTCAAAGATAGCACACCCAATCACTTCCTTGCAAAGAAAGGGTGTGAAGTTTCAGTGGACATTGGATTGTGAAAAGAGTTTCCAACACTTGAAACAATTATTGACCCAAACACTTGAAACAATTATTGACAAGGTCTCCAATACTAAGGATTGAAAACCCAAATGAAGATTTCATTGTATGCAATGTGATGCATGTAATGAAGGACTTGGTGGAGTCCCTACACAAAATGGTCATTTGGGTGATATGTTATGAATCAAGGAAGTTGAAGGAGCATGAAAGAAACTATGCCACTCATGATTTGGAGTTGGCAGCCATAATGCATGCCTTGAGGAAATGGAGACACTACCTCATGGGGAAAAGGTTTGAACTAAGGACATATGACAATGGTTTGAAATATTTATTTGATCAGCCAATTCTAAATTCTAGGCAAAGCAGATGGTTATAATTTCTAAGAAAATATGACTTTGATATAAATCATATCAAGGGGAAAGAAAATAAAGTGGTTGATGCACTCAATAGGAGGGTGCATGAACTACATGCTACAACCATTAGCATGTATCAGACTGAGGTTCAAAGAAAAATTATGGAGGCTGCAAATGCAGACTTGCAGTATAGAGAATTGGTAGCAAAATTATAGCAAGGTAAGATACCACATAAGATGGATATTTATAAGTTGGGAATAGATGGAATACTGCTGCACAAGAACATAATTTTTGTACTAAATGTACAGGACTCAAAACATATGATTTTGCATGAGATGCATAATGTTCCTTATGCAGGACACCCTGGATATCAGAAAACCGTGGCAGCGGTCAAGAGCCAATACTTTTGGCCAGGTATGAAGAGAGAAATCACTGAATACATCGCTAGATGTATGGAGTGCCAGAAATTTAAAGCTGAACATAGGCACCCAGCAGGGTTGCTGCAACCTTTGCCCATTCCTGAATGGAAGTGGGAAGTGGTGATAATGGATTTTATTACAGGATTGCCCAGAATAGGAAAGCTACATGATTCGATCATGGTAGTGGTGGGCAAGCTTACAAAAGATGCCCATTTTATTCCACTGAAAACTACTCACAAGGCAACAGATGTTGCTGATATTTTCATGAAGGAAGTGGCACGATTGCATGGAATTCCTAAAACGATTGTGCCCAACAGAGACTTGAAATTCACTTCGAATTTCTGGAAAGGATTGTTCAAAGGATTAGGAACGAATCTGAACTTTAGTACAACTTATCATCCTAAGTATGATGGACAAACATAGAGGGTGAATAGAGTGATAGAAGACATTCTGAGAATGTATGTGATGGATAAACCATCAAAATGGGAAGACTACCTACACTTAGTAGAATTTGCTTACAACAATGGGTATCAAACATCGTTAAATATGAGCTCATTTGAAGCACTTTACGACAAAAAGTGAAATACTCCAGTGAGATGGGATAATCCATCTGATAGGACAATAGTCGGGCCAGAGTTTCTCAAGGAGATGGAGGACCAAATGTTAAAAATTAAGAAGAATTTGAAAGCTACCCAAGACAGGAAGAAAAGTTATTCTAATAAGAACATAATCCATAGAGAATTCAAAGTGGGTGATCATGTTTTCCTGAAAGTGAAAGCTAACAGGAGTTCCCTAAAGTTGGGAAGCTGCGCCAAATTGGCAGCTAGATTTTGTGGACCATTAGAAATCCTAGAGACGATTGCTCCACTTGCTTATATGATTGCACTACGTGCATATATGTCTATTCATAATGTATTCCATGTATCATTTCTTAGGAAATATATACATGATGCTAATCATGTTATTAATTGGAATGTGATTCAAGTGGAACAAGAAGGCGCTTTTCAAGTGCATCCAGTGCACATTCTGGATTGGAAAATCAAACAACTCTGGAATCGAGCCATAGGTCTTGTAAAGGTCCAATGGACCTGGTACGGTCCTGAGGATGCAACTTGGGAGCATTAGGATCCAATGCGGACAGAATACCTGCATCTTTTTGAGAAATTTTGAAAATTTTGTTGTATATGGGTACATGATGCACTGAGGAAAATGCATAAATAAGGGGAGGGGATTGTAATATCCCTCGAACGAACCCAAATGAAAATGTAATCCAAGTATATTTAAGTTGGTGAGATATTTAGACATCATTTTGTAAAGCACCTCTCATGGCATGGTGCGTGCAGGTATTGCGTAGTAAAATGATGTAGTATGCACATTCCTGGATACCGCGTGCAATAACTAAAGTGCGCGCAACCTAGAAGTCATCAGATACCGTGTGCAGTAACTAAACTGTGCGCAACCTGGAAGTCAACGAATACCGCGTGTAGTAACTAAAGTGCGTGCAACCTGGAAGTCAGCGGAAACTGCACACAGTAACTAAAGTGCGCGCAATATTAAGGTCAATGAACCTTTGTGTATATGAAATGTGTTATAGGCTGGTGAGCCAGTATTATAAGCTGGGATGCTTGTGTTTTGGAATTAGGCTAGAGAACCTAGATGTTAAAGGCCAGTGCATCTATTTTGTATATGTCTCATGATTAATATAAAATACATTGATGCGCGTAGACCAACCACGATAAAAGAGATGGGGGACTAGACTCCACCAGTTAGGGAAAGGGAGGGTCAAAAGTTAAGAACAGGGCTAAGCTAGAGAGCTTAAGCCAAAAAGGAATATTATATTAATATTTCTTAAACCATAAAGTATAGATAATTATTTTATCCTAAGTTCTAAAGTTGGGGACAAGTGTACCAGAGTAGCTTCCAACATGACAAGTGTCAAGTTGGGTACATGCATACATATCGCCACACTTAGTTCATTTTGGGGGGGATCTTCCATTATTCTTAGGTCTCCTGTTACCATCATCTCCAAGAGGTTTTTCTCATGAATCTTACCATCATTCCTTCGACCATGGAACCATTATCCCAGAATCATTCACACCATCATTGAGCTATCTTCATACTTCCTACCACCATACCTGAACCAGTTTCCATAGTCATTCTCTGTTGGTGTACCTGGTTAGCTTGGGAGCGGGATTGAAGAAGCGGGTTGTCAGGCTTGTGGAATATTGAAGAGGTGGGTTTTCAGGCCCGTGAGAAATTCTCTGAGTGAGATGATTACTGGGGATCGATTTCCTGAAGGTGATAAACTACAGCTACAGTGCTTTGAGACTTCCGGTCTGGCTTGTTACTAAAGCCCTGGAAGGGAAGTGGGGCAGTCAAAGGACTGTTGAGCAGAGAAGGAGAACACTTCCTTAGGTGGGACAGGCACGTGGGGAATGTGAGGCTGTAGGCTGTCGGTTGAGTGAGCATCTGAGATGGAGTCTTTCCTGTTGTCCCTGAACCCTTATCCTGGTTAGGAATCCCTTACCCAGGTGGAGTTTAGGCCCAGCTCGGGGGTGACTCACTATTGAGAGTGATGAACAGTGTGGTCTAAGGCTGGGAGGTTCATGGAATATCTGCACGCAGTTGGTGACATTCTTACCAAGATAAGTACCGATTGTGTGATGAATTTATATACTACATTGTCATTTACGTGTTATTTTATGTGTTTATTTCTTGTGTGATTATAACTGTCTGTATGTTTAAGGGTATTCCCCTGTATATGATGCATGTTTATGTTTACTATTAATTCAGTATGAAATCGTATATTTAAAGAATGAAATTGTTTGTTTACATTTTATATGTGAATCTTCCGCTAGAGTGTTGTATGTATATGTTTAACTGCATGCACTTTAGTATGAATATATGCCTGTGTGTATATGTATGTATTTGAAGAGAAACATTTATGTGACATAGCTCAGTTGAATACTGGGAACGTTACAATATGTTTTCAGAGCTAAGTTAAGTGCTTGAGTAGCATCATTTCTCGGCTTGTTGGTGGCTGGGGATGTTATATAGCAACTCTTTGATAAAGCACAAAACCATCAACAAAAAATTAAAGAAGCTTTTGACAAGAAGGTGAAGAAGGAAGATTTCCAACTAGGAGACTTGGTGCTCAAATGGGATGCAAAAGGGCAAGACACAGGTATACATGGTAAATTCGAAGCCTTGTGGATTGGTCCTTTCAAGATTTCTGAAGTTTTGCAAAATAACACTTTCAAATTGCAGAGCTTAGAAGATACTGAATTTTCTGGTGGCCCAGTCAATGGGAATTTTCTAAAGAAATATTTTCTTAAAGCCATGAGTGGCTTTCCTTTCATTCTAAATATTAGTTTTTAGTTTGTTTTGTTTTATTTAAATAATGACCCCATAGCCCTTGGATAAGGCACTGAAACTACATGTTCTTGGCAACTCACAGGGAGCATGCCATCCCCTGTGGATCCAAATGTTATCACATAGAATTGTAAGGGTCAAAAATCATTTCAGTTTTGATTTAGAGTCATAGGTTTTCTTAAGTTATAGGTTTTTATGACTTCTTGTTGTAGTCATATTTCAAATTTTGATTTAAATAAGCTAAGGTTAGTTTGGATTTGGTCTAGAGTCCTTGGGTTATGTCTTTATTATCATGATAAGTTGAATAAACCTTCATGAGTCACATCTTTGAAACTCTCCATCATCACCTTGACATGTCACACCTCCATGTTGTACACAAGATCCTCCTTTGTCACCTTTTATCCATTTAGCTGTCAAATCAGATTTGATCTGTGCGTTGCCAACTCACTAGGATAGTTCACAATGCATTCAAAAGTACTCCATGCATTCATTTCCACCATTGCATTTATGGATCGTGTCAAAGAAGATATCATTTTTTTCAAAGCTGGTAGTTTAAAAAAAAATTCAGGGATTATGTCATAAAAGTTTCTAACAATTTCCTACAAGTGTGAAAATCGTGTTTGAGCTAGGCACTGTGAACCTGGTGCTACAGACAAGCGTTGTGAAATCTCATTGTGAACTAGTTGAAGAGGAGAGTTGGAGGTTGGAATAATTTCAAACATTCCCATTCAAAATTAACGACATCAACATCAAGCACAAGTCCACCAGGTACTCCATAAGAGTTTACATGTTGTTTAAAGGTTGAAGGATAGGTTTTTGCTAGTTTCACCCCTCAGTGTTGTGAATTGTTCTATTCTATTTCTTCCTTCTTTCAAATTCATTCCCTTCATGATATGAACCTTTCTCATTAAAATTCATTACCTATAATACCTCGTATATCCTTCCTATTACTTAGAATTCATTTGATCCACTGATATTCCCTAGCGTTGTGAACCCTCTGCTCTGGCATTGCGAACTATATGCTGCAAATTTAGTGCTACAAATCCCCTATTCAAGTTTTATTGAAAACCCTTCTTCTGCATATTTTGCAAGCTCAAATTTAAAAGAGCGACTCTGCACCCATGTCATCTTGTATTTTGTGGTTGATCAGCTATCGAACTAGGTTTAAAGAATTGCATGCATTATCATGCTGTTAAATGATACTTGTATTGTCATGAAAACCCTGTTTTAAGCTGAGAATTCACATGTGTCTCCCTCTTATTATAAATTCCATTTGCCTTTATTTATATATCCCGTTTGAAGAATGCCATGTCTCATTCCTAAATGTGCATAAATTGAGTTATGTAAAAAGTATGTACAAGGTCAGCCTAATTGAAAACAATTTTCCATCAAAACCCTAGTCTCTTATATTCCATGTTTTCATACATCTACCCGTTATTACAACTCATAGAAATCATTCCTCAGCATCAATATGGATAGTCAAAAACATAAGAAGACTCACAAGGGAGGTGAAATAGTGAGAACATGGCCCTATGACATGCAATTACTTGATTATGAACCTTTGATCATAGAGGCCTTTCAGAGAGTAGGCTGCATCAATTTCTATCAAATTATGCAGAGAAGGCATCCAGAAGTAGCCAAAGAGTTTGCATTGAATTTTGATGGTACTAAAACCAAGGTGGGAATATTAGAATTTGAAGTTTCAGAGCTGTCCATCTCAGCTACAAAAGAGATACCCAATAATGGTGAAAAATGTTTCAAGCCTATGACATTAAATGTTTCTTTCTCTAAGGAATTTCTTAAACCCAAGTATCAGGAGGACAACTTGTCCAAAGGGATCCATAGGAACCATATGCTTGAAGGTTTTGACAAAATGATGTAGGTTATCCAAAGGTATTTCACATGTGAAGGAAGATTTAACATCATATACCAATACCATATAAGGATGTTGCTACATTTCATAGAAAAATAAGCTATGAACCTCCCATTCTACCTGTTTAGAAGCATTGGAAAAATGTCTGAAAGGGTTCAAGTTAAATCAAAACAAGTAGACACAAGTGTCTTCCATTCTGGCCCGATAAATATGATGGTGATGGAATAATTGAGGAATACAAATACTAATTGGGAATCATTCCTTACTTCAACACAATTTTAGCTAAACATTGTCCCTACTCCACATTCAAAGATACAAAGTCCTATTCCTGTAAAGAAGACTGTGTGTTTAGAGGCCAACAAGAGGAAAAGGGGTACTATGACTGGTAAAGATGACAAAGCTACAACGGAAAAAAAATTATGAGGGCCTTCACAACCTTCACATAGGGAAACTTCACCTATGACATATCCCACTCTTGCAAAGGTTCCTTCAAGCAAATCCACATGTTTAAGAGGAAGAAAGTTGGTGTTTCCTTCAACCATTGCAGTTGGAAAGGTCAAAGCTAGGAGGCCTCTTACCAGAGCGCAACCAAGCAAGAAATCCTTGTGAAGGATGATGCAGTAGGAGTTTCAACAAAAAGGAAAGGTAAATCCATAGTTGTTGAAGAGCTTGTTGAAATTTTTTATATCACCACTCCTCAAGAAGAGAGCAATCCCACTTTTAAGAGGCTCAGGAGGCAGCTGAAGGAAGCAAGAGATGAGATTGATATTTTGAAGAATGAAGATTCAAATACTAGGAGAGAGATCAAGGAAATGTTGGATATGCATCATGATAACATTGATAAGGATAATTTCTTAGCTAAGAGATTCTTACCCCTCCACAGACAACTCAGAAATATCTACAGGAAAAACAAAGCTCACCAAGCTCAAATAAGAAAGCTAAATATGGAAAAGAGAATTCTTCTTTGCAGGTTTCCATGCAACAAACTGTGCAAATTCCCTTCATAGGGACTGGAAACCCAATAATTTTCTGCTTAATGCAAATTGCAGAGTGCTTGGATGAGCATGCACAGGGTGGAGACAAAGAGGAATGCGATCAGGATTGGAGGGAAATGAGCTTGTTGGTAAAGATGGTTACCTATGTAAACATTGCAAATATTGATATGACAGCTGAGGTGTGAGGTCACTGGGATGGAATTATTCAATTTTGTCCTTTTTGATATTTTTTCATTATAAGAAGAGGGATAAAACCCTAACCCTAGTTTTGCAGCTATTATGAAAACTTGAAACTTATATACTTCTTTCATAGTAAATTTTGGTGAAGGTTAGTGTGTTGTGATTAGTTACATCATATGTATAGCCTGGAATCCTCTAAAGTTCATTCCACTAGGTCATGATAGTTAATATTGAGAAAAAGAAATACATAGAACTTGCACAATGTTGATACGCTGCGCAAGTGTTGTAGGCATCTTTTTTGCAGAAATGGGGTTTCGTAATGTCAGATTCATATTGGATGATTAAGGAAATTTTGAAAGCGGTGTAGAAGTTGATTCAATAGATGAGTACATGCAAGTTATATTATTGATTGAAACTAAGACTTAGTTTCCAGCCTTAAAGCATTTAGGGTTTTGAGATTTGATGAAGTAATCAGTGTTTTGAAGGAAAATTAATGATTCTGGAGTTAAACATTGTATTCTTTCGCATTAATATGTCAGTAGATGGCCTCCAGATACCATACACAAGTCAGATAAATCAAGAAAGGGTCAAACATGGCACTCACTGTGCACAGATGTTGTGCAAGTGCTGAAGGATTTAGTTGTGCATCGAATTGTATTTACATTGTAATATCCCTAGGCCGAACCCAATTGTAATGTAAATGAAAATGTACTTAATATGGTGAGTTGTTTTGATATCATTTTGTATGCACATTTCATGGCATAGTGCGTGCATGTACTGCGCAGTTAAATGAGGAAGTGTGCGCATTCTTGGATACCGCACATAAAAACTTAAGTGCGCGCGATTGTGAGGCCAGCGAGCCTTTGTGTATATGATATGTTTTATAGGCTGGTGAGCGAGTTATTATAAGCTAGGATTCTTATGTTTTGATTAGGCCGGAGAGCCTAGATGTTAAAGGCCAGTGAGCCTGTTTTTGTACATGTCTCATAATTAATATAAATACATCGTTGCGCACAGACCGACCACGATAAAAGAGATGGGGGACTAAACTCCATTGGTTAGGGAAAGGGAGGGGCCTAAAAGTTAGGGAAAGGGGCTAAGCTAGGGAGTTTAAGACAAAAAGGAATATTAAATTAATATTTGTTAAATCATAAAGTATGGATAATTATTTTATCCTAAGTTCTGAAGTTGGGGACAAGTGGGCTAAAGTAGCTCCCAACATGACACGTGTCAAGTTGGGGACATGCATACATATTGTTGGGACTTAGTTCATTGGCTAACATATTTTCCATCATTCTTCACAGGATTCCTTCCATCATTCAGTCATCCAATCAATCATCCATGATCATGCACACACCCATGGAGCTATCCTTTGTATCTTCATGACTGAACTTGAACTTGTATCCATAGCCATATATGTTCGTGTAGCTGGTTAGCTTGGGAGCAGGATTGAAGAGGCGGGTTATCAGGACCGTGAGCAATTATCTAGGTGAGAGAATTGTTGGGAATTGATTTCTTGAAGGTGCTAAACTGCAACTACAGTTCTCTGAGACTTCCTGTCTGACCTGTTGCTGAAGCCCGGAAAGGAAGTGGGGCAGCCGAAGGACTGTTGAGCAGAGAAGGGGCACACTTCCTGGGTGGGACAAGCATGTGGGGAATGAGGGGTTGTAGGATGTTAGTTTGAATTGGCACCCGAGACAAAGTCTTTTCTATTGTCTATGAGCCTTTAGCCTGGTTAGGAATCCCTTTACCCGAGTGGAGTTTAGTCCCAACTTGGGGGTGAATCACTGTTGAGAGTGATGAATAGTGTGGTCTAAGGCTGAGAGGTTCGTGGATGGTCTGCATGCAGTTGGTGATATTCTTACAAAGATAAGTGTCAATTGTGTGATAAATTTACATGTTGCATTGTTATTTATGTGCTTATTTTTATGGGTTTCTCCTATGCATGATTATAATTGTCTCTATGTTTATGGGTATTTCCCGTATATGCTGCATGTCTGTGTTTACTGTTATTTCAGTATGAATTCATGCATTTACGTAAAGTATTTGTATGTTTACGTTTTATACATAAATTCTTCTGCAAGAGATCTATCTGTATATAATTTAATTTCATGCAGTTAGAAAAATTTATGTGGCATAACTCAGTTGCATGCTCGGTATGTTATAGTATGTTCCGCAGAGAGAGAACAATAAGATTTCTCTGGCGTAGTGTGGCCTGGCATGGATGGCCGGGAACGTTACATACATGCTACACAACTGTGACCAGGTAGCCAGATCAACATACAAATCAACATTTAATCATCTCCAGTTGTGTCAGGTGGTCCACATCAACTCCTAGGGTTGATGACATAATGATGAACATTCATATTTTGAAATTAAAAAATATTTTTATGTATTTAATGCAGTGAAAACAATCTTCTATTTTCTAGCAGTGAGTTTTAAATTTGTTGATATATTGTTGTAACTAAATATTACTTTGGGGAAATTAGTTGAGCTTGACCTAAACAACATAGTTAATATAGTTGGAAAGGTATTTTTTGGAACCCATTTCTCATACATCTTCTGAAATAATGAATATAGCTTGTGACAGAGAGGTGTATCATAGCCAATACCAAAGCAATGATTTCAAGGTGCAATGGTAGATCAACAAGGTCTAGAGGAACTTCTCTCGAGAAACCAATTGAAAACTTGATCTTTTTTCAATATTAACCATTTCTATAATTGATACTAGCATGGGAAGAAGGTTTTAACATGTATATAATAAGCAAAATTATCAGGATAGAGTGGACAAAAGGAGGTTGATTAATTACACTAGATTTTGGCATACACCAACTCTTGGCATACACACCAGACCTAGGGATGGTGTGCATGCCAAATTGGCATGCACAACATCCCTATGGCTTCTATGCAGGCCAAATTAGCGTGCACACCAGCCAATAGGTCTGGTGTGCATGCCAAATTGGCATGGACATAATCCATAGGGATGATTTGCATGCCAATTATGCCAAATTAACATGCACAAAATCCATAGGGATGTTGTGCATGCCAAATTGGCATGCAAAAAAACCCTATTGGTTGGTGTGCATGCTAATTTGGCATGCACAAACGCCATAGGGATGTTGTGCATGCCAAATTGGCATGCAAAACAACCATAAGGTTGTTTTGCATGCCAAATTAGCATTCATACCAGCCCAAATTGGCATGCACACCAACCCAAATTGGCATGCACACCAGCCCAAATTGGCATGCACACCATCCCTAAGGCTGTTGTGCATGCCAATTTGGCATGCACACTAGCCCGAGGGATTATATGCATGCCAAATTAGCATGCACACCAGCCAATAGGGCCGGTGTGCATGACAAATTGGCATGCACAACATACCTACAGATGGTGTGTATGCCAAGGGACCCATGTGTGAGTGAGGAATAAAACTCATTATTATTGTGCTATTAAAGAAAGTCAGGCAATGGTTTTTTTTTCCCTTGGGAGCTTTGGAAAACCACACGGTGAGTGGAAAAATACATGGGAGACCAAAATGCATTTGTGGAGGAGATGAAACAGTGGAGAAAGCTAGCCAATGATGTATTTTTCTCTTGGGGGCTTATCAAACCTTGAAAAACCTCAGAGCGAGTGGAAAAACACATGGGAGACCAAAATACATATGTGGAGGAGTTGCAACAGTGGAGAAATCTAGACGGTGATGTATTTTTCTCTTGGGGGATTTTTCAAACCTTGTGGTGAGTGTAAAAATGCATAGGAGACCAAAATGCAATGGTGAGGTAGATGTAGCAATAGAGGAAGATGGATAATCAATAATCCAAATAAATGCATTGAAGAATCAAACATGACACTTGGGCAACTGCAAGAGTGAAACAAAGTAGTAGGTCATGTGTTTTTCCTTAGGGGAAGCATTCTCTCTATTATCGATTGCATTTCAGAGCTTGTTCTTTTTCTCCTTTAATCAAGATATTGCTAATTTCATATTTCATTTTAGCACATTGGATTTGTTGCAGTTCATTCCTTGCATTCACCCCATCTTCATTCACTTTCCTACATTTTACAATGATTGGCTTAGAACAAATTAGATAGAGACCATAATAGAAAATCTTATGTTGCATATGACAACTAATTCATATGTTTCATATGACTACAATGATTTCCATTTCAATAAGGAAAGATCTAATTGGGTCATTTTCCTATGTCAAAAATGTGGTGCTACAAGAAGGACACCACCCTTTTATGGCCAATAACTTACAAGATTTGTGTGGATATGATGCTCAAAAGAACATGTGTAGCTCTTATAAGTCCATAAG
>SNQJ01S0026796.1:0-14741 GCA_010110895.2 Picea sitchensis | reverse complement strand
TGATTCAAAATGAAAATGTCTCCTTGGTATATATAGGAGACTAGGAGGTATAATTACAACTAATGGCCTAAAGCCGACATAAATAAAATAACATTACTAATATAATATTCCCCAATTAAGGGGTAATGAGCCAATATTAGGGTTTAACAAGTAAGCAATAGAATATTCAACATCAATCACACACATGAAATATACAGAGACAGATATTTCCTTAGGAAACCTATAAAGAGAAAAAAATATTCTTCCTTATATGATAAGTAATCTTTATTTTCTGTACATTATCATTCTTAGGAGCACCAACTCCCTTTGAGGATTCCACCTATGTTTTACAAGCAGCAACTTGCTAAGAGAACCAACTCTTTGGTTTCTTTAGAACCCACTAGAAGGAAGAACCAACTCCCTGGCTTCTCTAGCACCCACTAGAAGGAAGCACGAACTCCCTGAGTGTTCTAGCACCAACTGGATGGAAGCACCAATGTGTATTTACATAGGCACCAAACTGTATAACATAGAACAATAGTTCTCCCTTGCACCACCCTGCCACCCTGGTTTTTCTGGCTGCAACCAGATGGAAGATACAACTCCCTGTGTTCAAGCACCCACTTGAAACTCTGAGGACAACAGTCCTCCCTAGAACCTCCCTACCACCCTGAAATATAAATATTTTCTTCTCATAAATTTATCACAGTGATACAGTATTTATCATTGTCTTACTAGTCTCATCATTGTTCTACTACATTGCTCTACTCTGCCTGCATCAATGTCTTCCTACTCTTATATTGTTGAGCTTTCTGATCTTCTTCTCTATCTCTATATGTGCACCTCAGTTTTCTCTTCCTCTCTCAGATATGCATTTGTGTTCCTTGCTTCTTCTGCGCTTTATGCTCTATGTCTTATTTCCATTCTATGCGTTATGCCTCTTCTGTGCATTTTAGCTCCTTCACACAACATGATTCTACCCGCATAAATCACACTCAACAGAAGCAACCCTCTCTTCTTTTTTTTGCATATATTTATCATGCCAAGTCTGTGCCCGATCATGCACCTAACTCTTCGTTCTCTCTAGTGATCATTCAGAGATTTTTCTTCATCAGTGGGCTATTATCCTGAGATTCTTTGTCTTCTCTGGCAGTCATAGTCTTCGACGCTTTTCAATCTGTGAATTGTCTCTTTGACGAGTCTTCATCCCACTGGTAGTTACCTTGAATTACCCTGGTAGTTACGAGTCTTCATACTAGTTACCCTAAAGATCTTTGAATTCTCTGGCGGTTATACTTAGTGTGTTCATCATCAGTGGGCATTATGCTAAGATTCCTTAGCTTCTCTAGCAGTCGAAACTCTTCATATTCTATGTCAGTTACAGCCAGTCAATTATGGCTTCTTTGGATTCTAATCCCCTTCCCTCACGTGATCATCGACGGTGACCAAATACCTATCCAAAAAGGTTCTTCCCTATTTCTTTCTAGTGAGCATTGGCTCTGTTTCGTGATATGACCTTGAGCTATGAGCTTCATGTGACCATACGATTGTGAGTGGATCCATAGGCGATTTGAGAGAAACCCACTTTTTTCCCCACAATTCACTACGAGCCTCCATGTGTCCTTTCTCCAAAACCGCGGTTTCAATTGTGGCCCGCTCATGAAAAATTAAGACTCGAGCATGTTATGGCCCCGCAATGGAGCACGACCGGTGATCTCATGATATTGACGGTGCTCCTGAATGGACGGTTCAGATCTGTCCTCTCAAGTCTATGGACTAGATATCACCTTCCTACATCAACAGCTGAGATTTACTTCGTGATCCGAGATCAGGGAGTTTCATATCTCAAACCATGTTGTTGCTGACTGGATATCTTCTAGAATGGAAGATCTGCTGACATCTGTCCTCTTCAATCGACGGATCTTCCTTCTTTCCTTTGTACATGCGTGATCCTTAGTCTCAACGATCAGGTGACATATGGCCCTTCAAACCAATGGACGAGATCGATTTCGCCTTTCAGACTTCGAGAGTTTTGATTCTCAAAATCCGCTTTCTCCTAGAGTATTTCACCCGGAGTCCATGATCCAATGACATGTGTCCCTTTAATCCAATGGCTATCCTCCGCTCTGGGACTTCGGCCTTCGACAATCTCAGACCTTTCTCCTTCTTGTTTTCCCGGAGTTCACGATCCGTTGACATGTACCCTCCTGCATAATCAACGATCATAAGTGACTTCGACACTTCAGGACTTTAGGTTGATCATTGCTTCATTATCCTCTAGAGTGGTCACCTAATGAATAAGTCATAAGCAGTGGAAACTGCTTGCTATCGGTTAACACTTCCACTTACACTATCCTTCCATTGTACTAGATCAACGGTTGAGAATGCGTCCAAAGTTATCTTCAGATCAAATGACTTGTATCCACTTCGAGACTTTGGCATTAGGGACTTCGGGACTTAGGGCATCTACTAGTGGTAAAAATCCTGGAGTGACATCACTTGATGACGTGTCATGAGCCTAGTAGTTGCCACGTGTCACTCGGATTTGTGATTTGCACGTACCTGAAGTGTCAAATCAACTTGACACTTGTCATTGTCTGATTGTGCCACGTGTCCTTGTTGACGTGATCTGTTGATGTGGTCTTATGATGTGGTTTGTTGACCAACAACATTGATCCAACGGTCCTTGTATGTCCTCCAAATCTGATGTTCCTTACTCATTTTGAATTTTCAGGCATCGGGTTTTTCTAATCTCAAACTTTCCGGAGCATAACCTCCTCGTATCTTTATATCCGAACTGAATCCTATTCGTTGATCAAAATCTTAGATCAACGACTCGATCTTTCTGGGATGTATCTCTTCTGGTGTATCCTATCCTTCCACTTGGAATGATCCAATGGATGACGAAAATTCGCATTTCGGGAATTTCAAATCTCAAGCTCTCCAGAGTGTAACCTCCTCGCGTCTTTAGATCCGAAGTGAATGTTGTTTGTTGATCATGAACTTAGATCGATGACTCGATCTTTTTGCGATGTGGATTTACTAAATTATCCTATCCTTCCACTTCAAACTGATCTAACAGTTGTCGTTTACTCTGTCTCTCTAGCACTCTGGCTCTCTGGACTTCGGGTTTTTCAAGTCTCAAACTGAAAAATCCTCGAAGTGATTTGCTTCGGATTTGAGGATCGTGTGCCACCTGTCAGTATTGACGATGGATGGTCCCTGCTTACTTCGGGACTTTGACAAGTCCACTCTCCTACGCTCGTCCAAAGGCTTAACCTTCATGCATTTATTTATGGATCCAACGATTGTTGATCCTCGGTGCTCAGACCCAACAGATCAGATCTATACTTCTCCTATGCGCTTCCTCTGGTCATTGGGTGTTGATATAATGGTCATCAAGTATTCGAGATTGGTGATCTAACGACCACTTTCATTCTTCCTCCTGAGCTTTCTGATCTCTCTAACTTAGAATATTTTCTAAGTGTTCAAAGGTCTCGACCTTTTCTCCTCCTGCGAGTCCTTCTCTTGGATCTCGACTGCACTTTTGGAAAGCACAAAGCGCTATCTCTTATGAGCTTTGATCTCTACATATTGTTTTCTCCTCTTCCTGAGCTTATGCTTCTTTCTTAGCTTTGATCTTTTCATACTCACTCTATTCCTCCTGAGCTTTGATTTTCATATTGTTCACTTCTTCTCCTAAACTTATGCTTTCCCTGTTTTCCATCATTGATGCTTTCCTCGTTGTTTCTTTTCTTACCTATAAACATACCATCGTCGATGTTGTTCTTGACATCAATGAAAAGCACACTCTGCCTGTAAACATGCCAACAGTGTGCTCAATATGTATTCACTATTTGAATTGACTATACCTATTGTTGTCAAAATTTGAATTGTTTTCAAGTTTTTAAACTCTAAAGGTTATTGTCAATCCAAATGCCACATTGTTATTGTTGAAGAATTATTCTGAATATTTTGCTTCATACATGTAAAATGATTCATATGCCATAGCTGATTTCTTTTTCATCTCTCCTTTAGTTGTACCAAATTGATCAGAGTTGTCAATGAATTCCACAAGCCCTAAATGAGTTTGTTATATCCGAGATAAATCAAGAGATACATGCTTTCCTTGGAAGTTGGCCTCTTGAGCATAAGAGTATTTTTCTTGTATCTTTGTCAATTTAAAGTCTTTGCAAAAACTAGGCGAATTTTTTAACTTTAAAATAGTAATATTGATTCTAGAGTTTAAACCTTTATATATGATTATGTAGAGTCTACTTAAGAATTGGTGTGTGCCTCTCATGAAAGGGAGGAAACATGGAGAAGTGGAATAGAAATGGATTCTAGGTTCCTATTCTCTTGTTATGACTTGGAAGAATAAGATTATGGACTTTTCTTTGTTTTCTTTGTCGAGAGATGAAATATTACTTCTAAATATGACCTTTAGCTTGGATGTATCCCCTCCTTTGGTTGTAGTATTTCAAAATAAAATGCTCAAAGAGTTATGCTAGATTGGATGTGGCCCCTCCTTTGGTTGTAGTATTTCAAAATAAAATGCTCAACAAGCTATGCATCCCCGAGGGACACGAGTTTGTGGTTTAATAATAAAGTGGAGAATTATATGGACATGTCTCAAGTTCCATCCTTGAGGTGACAACTGAGGTGACAATGGTGAATGATTTCACTAGGATTCCCTTATGCAAATCAATGGGTAACGGTCTCCGCGGGTTGAGTATAGTCCATTTTTTTTTGTTTCTTTTTGTACATGTTATACAATCTAGTAGCAATGGATATTCAATGCCTACAATGGAGATACTTTTTCCATAACCAGGATCAACCCTTGGCCTAAATATGATCTCATGTACATGGTTAGAAATGCTTACCCAAGGCATTGAAATTGCATGCATATCTTTGATTTATTGGTTCAGGTAAGCATATGAATCATTTCCCCAGTCTTGAAAATTTTGTAGGATGTAAAGAGTCTGCCCAAAGGTAAGATGTTTATTCTCTTATTATTGTCATATAGATACTAACAAGAGCAGGATTAGAGGCTACGGAAACATCTTCCAAGAGATCTCATTACAACTAGTAAACATTCTTATGCTTGTTCTCTCTCATTCGTCTATTGTATGTAGTATTTCTTAAACCAATTTTGTGTTAACACAATTAGACACATCTTCCTTGCCTTACTATTATTATATATGTAGTGACTGATATATACTGTAGTTACTCAATTTTATGCAATAAAATTGTGTTATCTACCGAGATTTGTATTTGTCTTGCATTATATTTGAATGAGAACAAATATATTTTAAGGGACTGCTCACTGTGTGTAACAATCTCATATAAGAAATTTATATTAATACCATAATAACCATTGGTGTGATGGAAGACCTCTCTACAAATGAAATTTAAACAAAAAAAATTGAAGTGGAACATTACATCCATTTGGTCTTCATTTACCTTATATGTCAAAATATTGACTTGGGACCTCCTTTACCTTTGCATAGATCTACCTGCCACTTGTTACCTTTAAAATTATTTGGAGTATGCATTAATTATTTATTAAGGGCCTGAACCATGTCAACCATGCTACATGTTTCTTCCTCACGCAAATAACTCTCCTCCAAATATGCAGAACATTCCTTGAACCAAGTGTCCTTGCACAATGTTTCAAGGGTAGAACATGCCTCCAAATATGTGGAATACAACACGAATAATGTGTAATGCCACATAAAAGTCACTTTCATATGAATTAAATGAATTCTTTCACAAAACATCCCTCCTACAAGGGGGTATATATATGATCAAGTAGCTAATGTTCCACTTCAGTGGAATGCTCCTCCTCAATTGACCTCCTTTGATTGGAAAAGTGCTTCCATTGGCACATGACCTCACCCAAGCTAGGGTATTCCTCGAATATCTTATTTTTTTTCCACCTACCATGCCTTGATGCTTCCTCCAAGGTAGGGCATTTCATTCCTCTTGACTTTGTCTTTCCACATGCCATGCTTTGAACCTCCTAAAATGTAGGGTGTTTTTACTTTTGGTTGTGTTTTACCCCTTAACTTGTCATAAATCATGCTTTATAGCTCTAACATGGTAGGTGTTCCTGTTCTAGGGTTCTCTTCCTCAACTTTTCCAAGTGTGCAAAAATGAAATCCCTTAGTTCCATGTGCCTCTAGAAAGTCTACATCATCTTGTAATTTCTATTGAATTCCAATGGCCTTATGTCATGCACACCAACCCTAGGGCTTATGTGCATGCCAATTTGGCATCCAAAAAATCCCTTGGCATGCCATAGGGATGTTGTGCATGACAAATTGGCATGCACACCAGCTTGAAAGTCATTTGTCTAGAGGATCCTTCTTTACTTTATTCTACAGGACCGTTATGCCATTCAACATTTTTTGAATCACTTGCCACAAACTCTTTATATCCATGATTTAATCCTTCACTTTAGATTTAGTAGTAGACTTTGTCACTGATAGAATTCTCTTTTATGTTTCAATCAATGCATTATTCCTCTCTCCAAAATCTAGATTCCTTTCAAACTTAAAATATCCTTATCTTCTTTGTGGGATTCTTCAAAAGCACCAACCAAAGTATCTTTTCCCACTTTCTTAACAAACATGGCAATGGAACTTGGAAATGTTGTTGAGTAAAATTCAAGCGATACATTTTTAGTGAGTCTTGAGGTTTATGCTATTTTTTTAAGCAAGGTGGTGCATCTATGGTTGAAATATTGTATTTGTTCCTTTGACTCTATTTTGATTCGTTATAACTAGATAAATAGACTTGTTAGAGTTTTCTCAGCATTCAACTTTGTTATAAAAGTGGTTTGAAAATACACCTAATTAGAAATAGACCCAATAGTGAAATTGAAATACCATGTAACTACCCCACCATCGAAATTGAAAGGAAATAGGTGACATACCACATCTTCATGTTTGAAATTAAGCAATTTGATGGCCTTCAAGAATTTATTGATGTAGTCTTCCAATAAGTAGACTTTATATGGGTCAAACTTTTCCAACAATATTTCTATGTTTTTGGAACATTAGGTATTATAGTCAATATATTTAATGTACCCAAAGCTAGCCAAGAAATGTGATTTTTGGCCATATTTCTTCTTGGGAGATGCAAGTAGAACTTGATGTGAAAGATGATTCCAAATCAGATGAAATTTTTTATTCATCTGTAGAGGTAGTATATGGAATTTTATTCCAATGGTTATGAAATAGCTTCAATAGCTTGGGAAATCAAATCAATGAGGTCACCTATGAAAGTATCACTTTATTCTTTGATATATGTTCATTGAGTGGGAATTATTTGAGCTCATCTTCATCTAGGTAACTTATGTACAATGGGAAATGCATGAATTTCACCAGTGTAGTTGTGGGTTAACCTTTAAAAGACTTGAAATTCTTTAGAAGGAATGGTGAACCAATCCTCAATATTGAATGTAGGTTAGGTTTCATATTGTATGTCATTTTCAAAATGGGGATCAATGCTAGTTTCAAATGGTATATTTCTCTCAAAGTCACCCGCATTATCCTCGAAGTTTTCTTATGGACTTATAAGAGCTACACATGTTCTTTTGAGCATCATATCCACACAAATCTTGTAAGTTATTGGCCATAAAAGGGTGGTGTCCTTCTTGTAGCACCACATTTTTGACATAGGAAAATGACCCAATTAGATCTTTCCTTATTGAAATGGAAATCATTGTAGTCATATGAAACATATGAATTAGTTGTCATATGCAACATAAGATTTTCTATTATGGTCTCTATCTAATTTGTTCTAAGCCAATCATTGTAAAATGTAGGAAAGTGAATGAAGATGGGGTGAATGCAAGGAATGAACTGCAACAAATCCAATGTGCTAAAATGAAATATGAAATTAGCAATATCTTGATTAAAGGAGAAAAAGAACAAGCTCTGAAATGCAATCGATAATAGAGAGAATGCTTCCCCTAAGGAAAAACACATGACCTACTACTTTGTTTCACTCTTGCAGTTGCCCAAGTGTCATGTTTGATTCTTCAATGCATTTATTTGGATTATTGATTATCCATCTTCCTCTATTGCTACATCTACCTCACCATTGCATTTTGGTCTCCTATGCATTTTTACACTCACCACAAGGTTTGAAAAATCCCCCAAGAGAAAAATACATCACCGTCTAGATTTCTCCACTGTTGCAACTCCTCCACATATGTATTTTGGTCTCCCATGTGTTTTTCCACTCGCTCTGAGGTTTTTCAAGGTTTGATAAGCCCCCAAGAGAAAAATACATCATTGGCTAGCTTTCTCCACTGTTTCATCTCCTCCACAAATGCATTTTGGTCTCCCATGTATTTTTCCACTCACCGTGTGGTTTTCCAAAGCTCCCAAGGGAAAAAAAAACCATTGCCTGACTTTCTTTAATAGCACAATAATAATGAGTTTTATTCCTCACTCACACATGGGTCCCTTGGCATACACACCATCTGTAGGTATGTTGTGCATGCCAATTTGTCATGCACACCGGCCCTATTGGCTGGTGTGCATGCTAATTTGGCATGCATATAATCCCTCGGGCTAGTGTGCATGCCAAATTGGCATGCACAACAGCCTTAGGGATGGTGTGCATGCCAATTTGGGCTGGTGTGCATGCCAATTTGGGTTGGTGTGCATGCCAATTTGGGCTGGTATGAATGCTAATTTGGCATGCAAAACAACCTTATGGTTGTTTTGCATGCCAATTTGGCATGCACAACATCCCTATGGCGTTTGTGCATGCCAAATTAGCATGCACACCAACCAATAGGGTTTTTTTGCATGCCAATTTGGCATGCACAACATCCCTATGGATTTTGTGCATGTTAATTTGGCATAATTGGCATGCAAATCATCCCTATGGATTATGTCCATGCCAATTTGGCATGCACACCAGACCTATTGGCTGGTGTGCACGCTAATTTGGCCTGCATAGAAGCCATAGGGATGTTGTGCATGCCAATTTGGCATGCACACCATCCCTAGGTCTGGTGTGTATGCCAAGAGTTGGTGTATGCCAAAATCTAGTGTAATTAATCAACCTCCTTTTGTCCACTCTATCCTGATAATTTTGCTTATTATATACATGTTAAAACCTTCTTCCCATGCTAGTATCAATTATAGAAATGGTTAATATTGAAAAAAGATCAAGTTTTCAATTGGTTTCTCGAGAGAAGTTCCTCTAGACCTTGTTGATCTACCATTGCACCTTGAAATCATTGCTTTGGTATTGGCTATGATACACCTCTCTGTCACAAGCTATATTCATTATTTCAGAAGATGTATGAGAAATGGGTTCCAAAAAATACCTTTCCAACTATATTAACTATGTTGTTTAGGTCAAGCTCAACTAATTTCCCCAAAGTAATATTTAGTTACAACAATATATCAACAAATTTAAAACTCACTGCTAGAAAATAGAAGATTGTTTTCACTGCATTAAATACATAAAAATATTTTTTAATTTCAAAATATGAATGTTCATCATTATGTCATCAACCCTAGGAGTTGATGTGGACCACCTGACACAACTGGAGATGATTAAATGTTGATTTGTATGTTGATCTGGCTACCTGGTCACAGTTGTGTAGCATGTATGTAACGTTCCCGGCCATCCATGCCAGGCCACACTACGCCAGAGAAATCTTATTGTTCTCTCTCTGCGGAACATACTATAACATACCGAGCATGCAACTGAGTTATGCCACATAAATTTTTCTAACTGCATGAAATTAAATTATATACAGATAGATCTCTTGCAGAAGAATTTATGTATAAAACGTAAACATACAAATACTTTACGTAAATGCATGAATTCATACTGAAATAACAGTAAACACAGACATGCAGCATATACGGGAAATACCCATAAACATAGAGACAATTATAATCATGCATAGGAGAAACCCATAAAAATAAGCACATAAATAACAATGCAACATGTAAATTTATCACACAATTGACACTTATCTTTGTAAGAATATCACCAACTGCATGCAGACCATCCACGAACCTCTCAGCCTTAGACCACACTATTCATCACTCTCAACAGTGATTCACCCCCAAGTTGGGACTAAACTCCACTCGGGTAAAGGGATTCCTAACCAGGCTAAAGGCTCATAGACAATAGAAAAGACTTTGTCTCGGGTGCCAATTCAAACTAACATCCTACAACCCCTCATTCCCCACATGCTTGTCCCACCCAGGAAGTGTGCCCCTTCTCTGCTCAACAGTCCTTCGGCTGCCCCACTTCCTTTCCGGGCTTCAGCAACAGGTCAGACAGGAAGTCTCAGAGAACTGTAGTTGCAGTTTAGCACCTTCAAGAAATCAATTCCCAACAATTCTCTCACCTAGATAATTGCTCACGGTCCTGATAACCCGCCTCTTCAATCCTGCTCCCAAGCTAACCAGCTACACGAACATATATGGCTATGGATACAAGTTCAAGTTCAGTCATGAAGATACAAAGGATAGCTCCATGGGTGTGTGCATGATCATGGATGATTGATTGGATGACTGAATGATGGAAGGAATCCTGTGAAGAATGATGGAAAATATGTTAGCCAATGAACTAAGTCCCAACAATATGTATGCATGTCCCCAACTTGACACGTGTCATGTTGGGAGCTACTTTAGCCCACTTGTCCCCAACTTCAGAACTTAGGATAAAATAATTATCCATACTTTATGATTTAACAAATATTAATTTAATATTCCTTTTTGTCTTAAACTCCCTAGCTTAGCCCCTTTCCCTAACTTTTAGGCCCCTCCCTTTCCCTAACCAATGGAGTTTAGTCCCCCATCTCTTTTATCGTGGTCGGTCTGTGCGCAACGATGTATTTATATTAATTATGAGACATGTACAAAAACAGGCTCACTGGCCTTTAACATCTAGGCTCTCCGGCCTAATCAAAACATAAGAATCCTAGCTTATAATAACTCGCTCACCAGCCTATAAAACATATCATATACACAAAGGCTCGCTGGCCTCACAATCGCGCGCACTTAAGTTTTTATGTGCGGTATCCAAGAATGCGCACACTTCCTCATTTAACTGCGCAGTACATGCACGCACTATGCCATGAAATGTGCATACAAAATGATATCAAAACAACTCACCATATTAAGTACATTTTCATTTACATTACAATTGGGTTCGGCCTAGGGATATTACAATGTAAATACAATTCGATGCACAACTAAATCCTTCAGCACTTGCACAACATCTGTGCACAGTGAGTGCCATGTTTGACCCTTTCTTGATTTATCTGACTTGTGTATGGTATCTGGAGGCCATCTACTGACATATTAATGCGAAAGAATACAATGTTTAACTCCAGAATCATTAATTTTCCTTCAAAACACTGATTACTTCATCAAATCTCAAAACCCTAAATGCTTTAAGGCTGGAAACTAAGTCTTAGTTTCAATCAATAATATAACTTGCATGTACTCATCTATTGAATCAACTTCTACACCGCTTTCAAAATTTCCTTAATCATCCAATATGAATCTGACATTACGAAACCCCATTTCTGCAAAAAAGATGCCTACAACACTTGCGCAGCGTATCAACATTGTGCAAGTTCTATGTATTTCTTTTTCTCAATATTAACTATCATGACCTAGTGGAATGAACTTTAGAGGATTCCAGGCTATACATATGATGTAACTAATCACAACACACTAACCTTCACCAAAATTTACTATGAAAGAAGTATATAAGTTTCAAGTTTTCATAATAGCTGCAAAACTAGGGTTAGGGTTTTATCCCTCTTCTTATAATGAAAAAATATCAAAAAGGACAAAATTGAATAATTCCATCCCAGTGACCTCACACCTCAGCTGTCATATCAATATTTGCAATGTTTACATAGGTAACCATCTTTACCAACAAGCTCATTTCCCTCCAATCCTGATCGCATTCCTCTTTGTCTCCACCCTGTGCATGCTCATCCAAGCACTCTGCAATTTGCATTAAGCAGAAAATTATTGGGTTTCCAGTCCCTATGAAGGGAATTTGCACAGTTTGTTGCATGGAAACCTGCAAAGAAGAATTCTCTTTTCCATATTTAGCTTTCTTATTTGAGCTTGGTGAGCTTTGTTTTTCCTGTAGATATTTCTGAGTTGTCTGTGGAGGGGTAAGAATCTCTTAGCTAAGAAATTATCCTTATCAATGTTATCATGATGCATATCCAACATTTCCTTGATCTCTCTCCTAGTATTTGAATCTTCATTCTTCAAAATATCAATCTCATCTCTTGCTTCCTTCAGCTGCCTCCTGAGCCTCTTAAAAGTGGGATTGCTCTCTTCTTGAGGAGTGGTGATATAAAAAATTTCAACAAGCTCTTCAACAACTATGGATTTACCTTTCCTTTTTGTTGAAACTCCTACTGCATCATCCTTCACAAGGATTTCTTGCTTGGTTGCGCTCTGGTAAGAGGCCTCCTAGCTTTGACCTTTCCAACTGCAATGGTTGAAGGAAACACCAACTTTCTTCCTCTTAAACATGTGGATTTGCTTGAAGGAACCTTTGCAAGAGTGGGATATGTCATAGGTGAAGTTTCCCTATGTGAAGGTTGTGAAGGCCCTCATAATTTTTTTTCCGTTGTAGCTTTGTCATCTTTACCAGTCATAGTACCCCTTTTCCTCTTGTTGGCCTCTAAACACACAGTCTTCTTTACAGGAATAGGACTTTGTATCTTTGAATGTGGAGTAGGGACAATGTTTAGCTAAAATTGTGTTGAAGTAAGGAATGATTCCCAATTAGTATTTGTATTCCTCAATTATTCCATCACCATCATATTTATCGGGCCAGAATGGAAGACACTTGTGTCTACTTGTTTTGATTTAACTTGAACCCTTTCAGACATTTTTCCAATGCTTCTAAACAGGTAGAATGGGAGGTTCATAGCTTATTTTTCTATGAAATGTAGCAACATCCTTATATGGTATTGGTATATGATGTTAAATCTTCCTTCACATGTGAAATACCTTTGGATAACCTACATCATTTTGTCAAAACCTTCAAGCATATGGTTCCTATGGATCCCTTTGGACAAGTTGTCCTCCTGATACTTGGGTTTAAGAAATTCCTTAGAGAAAGAAACATTTAATGTCATAGGCTTGAAACATTTTTCACCATTATTGGGTATCTCTTTTGTAGCTGAGATGGACAGCTCTGAAACTTCAAATTCTAATATTCCCACCTTGGTTTTAGTACCATCAAAATTCAATGCAAACTCTTTGGCTACTTCTGGATGCCTTCTCTGCATAATTTGATAGAAATTGATGCAGCCTACTCTCTGAAAGGCCTCTATGATCAAAGGTTCATAATCAAGTAATTGCATGTCATAGGGCCATGTTCTCACTATTTCACCTCCCTTGTGAGTCTTCTTATGTTTTTGACTATCCATATTGATGCTGAGGAATGATTTCTATGAGTTGTAATAACGGGTAGATGTATGAAAACATGGAATATAAGAGACTAGGGTTTTGATGGAAAATTGTTTTCAATTAGGCTGACCTTGTACATACTTTTTACATAACTCAATTTATGCACATTTAGGAATGAGACATGGCATTCTTCAAACGGGATATATAAATAAAGGCAAATGGAATTTATAATAAGAGGGAGACACATGTGAATTCTCAGCTTAAAACAGGGTTTTCATGACAATACAAGTATCATTTAACAGCATGATAATGCATGCAATTCTTTAAACCTAGTTCGATAGCTGATCAACCACAAAATACAAGATGACATGGGTGCAGAGTCGCTCTTTTAAATTTGAGCTTGCAAAATATGCAGAAGAAGGGTTTTCAATAAAACTTGAATAGGGGATTTGTAGCACTAAATTTGCAGCATATAGTTCGCAATGCCAGAGCAGAGGGTTCACAACGCTAGGGAATATCAGTGGATCAAATGAATTCTAAGTAATAGGAAGGATATACGAGGTATTATAGGTAATGAATTTTAATGAGAAAGGTTCATATCATGAAGGGAATGAATTTGAAAGAAGGAAGAAATAGAATAGAACAATTCACAACACTGAGGGGTGAAACTAGCAAAAACCTATCCTTCAACCTTTAAACAACATGTAAACTCTTATGGAGTACCTGGTGGACTTGTGCTTGATGTTGATGTCGTTAATTTTGAATGGGAATGTTTGAAATTATTCCAACCTCCAACTCTCCTCTTCAACTAGTTCACAATGAGATTTCACAACGCTTGTCTGTAGCACCAGGTTCACAGTGCCTAGCTCAAACACGATTTTCACACTTGTAGGAAATTGTTAGAAACTTTTATGACATAATCCCTGAATTTTTTTTTAAACTACCAGCTTTGAAAAAAATGATATCTTCTTTGACACGATCCATAAATGCAATGGTGGAAATGAATGCATGGAGTACTTTTGAATGCATTGTGAACTATCCTAGTGAGTTGGCAACGCACAGATCAAATCTGATTTGACAGCTAAATGGATAAAAGGTGACAAAGGAGGATCTTGTGTACAACATGGAGGTGTGACATGTCAAGGTGATGATGGAGAGTTTCAAAGATGTGACTCATGAAGGTTTATTCAACTTATCATGATAATAAAGACATAACCCAAGGACTCTAGACCAAATCCAAACTAACCTTAGCTTATTTAAATCAAAATTTGAAATATGACTACAACAAGAAGTCATAAAAACCTATAACTTAAGAAAACCTAT